>JAEOAE010003603.1:0-35641 GCA_036365155.1 Meriones psammophilus | reverse complement strand
GGAAAACTGTATAGTGATATATCGCACGTAACAGCACAGGAACAAGTTTCGAATTAAAGAACAGAAAAGCAAAGCACTACTTTTAAACGGAATCACATGGGTGTTGCTCGCTCAATTAGGAATACAGGAAAACTGACAAGTGTTATCTCACACTGTAGGGCACAGAAACAACTTTCCATCGAAAGAACAAAAATGCAAAGCACAACTTTGTAAACTAATTCACATATGTTTCGCCCATAAAATTATTATAACAGGAAAATTGAAAAGTGATATAACCCTAACCCTACCCTATCCCTAACATTAACACACTAACGCTAACTCTAACCCTAACCCTAACCCTAACTTGTTCCTAACAGGAACAGGTTTCAAACCAAAGAACATAAACGCAAAGCACTACTTTGTAAACTAATTCACTTACATGTTGCCTGTTCAATATTTAATCAGGAAAAATGAAAAATGATATAACCCTATCCCTAAACCTAACCCTAACACTAACCCTAACCATAACACCCTAAACCTAACCCAAACCCTAAACCTAAACCCTAAACCTAACCCTAACCCTAACCCTAACCCTAAACCTAATCCTAACCCTAACCCTAACCCTAACTTGTTCCTAACAGGAACAAGTTTTCAAACAAAGAGCATAAAAGTGAAGCACTACTTTGTAAACTAAATCACATGTGTGTCACTCGCTCAATTAAGAATACAGGAAAACTGAAAAGTGTTATCTCGCACATTATGGCACAGAAACAAGTTTCCATCGAAAGAACAGAAACGCAAAGCACAACTTTGTAAACAAATTCACATACGTGTCGCCTGTTCAATTATTATAACAGGAAAACTGAAAAGTGATATAACCCTAGCCCTATCCCTAACCCTAACCCTAACCCTAACCCTAACCCTAACCCCTAAACCTAACCCTAACGCTAACCCTAACCCTACCCTAACCCTAACCCCAACCCTGTCCTTGATCCTAACCCTAACCCTAACTTGTTCCTAAAAGGAACAAGATTCCAAAGAAAGTACATAAACACAAAGCACAACTTTGTAAACTAATTCACATATGTGTCGCCTGTTCAATTATTATCACAGGAAAACTGAAAAGTGATATATCGCACTGTACAGCACAGGAACAACTTTGGAACGAAAGATCAGAAAAGCAATGCACTTCTTTTAAACCGAATCACATGTGTGTAGCTTGCTATATTAGGAATACTGGAAAACTGAAAAGTGTTATCTCGCATTGTATGGCACAGAAACAAGTTTCCATCAAAAGAACAGAAACGCAAAGCACATCTTTGTAAACTAATTCACATATGTGTTGCCTGTTCAATTATTATAACAGGAAAACTGAAAAGTGATATATCGACTTTACAGCACAGGAACATGTTTCAAACGAAAGAAGAGAAAAGCAAAGCACTACATTGTAAACTAAATCACATGTGTGTAGCTCGCTCAATTAGGAAATCAGGAAAACTGAAAAGTGATATAGCCCTAACCCTAACCCTTATCCTAACCCTAACTCCCTAACCCTAACCCAAACCCTAACCCTAACCCCTTTTAGGAACAAGTTTCCATCGAAACAACAGAAACGCAAAGCACAACTTTGTAAAATAATTCACATACGTGTCGCCCGTTCTATTATTATAATAGGAAAACTGAAAAGTGATATATCGCACTGTACAGCACAGAAACAAGTTAGGAACGAAAGAACAGAAAACCAGAGCACTACTTTCAAACGGAATCACACGTGTGACACTCGCTAAATTAAGAATACAGGAAAAGTGAAAAGTGTTATCTCTCAATTTATGGCACAGAAACAAGTTTCCTTCAAAAGCACAGAAAGGCAAAGCACAACTTTGTAAACTAATTCACATATGTGTCGCCCATTCAATTACTATAACAGGAAAACTGAAAAGTGATATACCGCACTGTACAGCACAGGAAGAAGTTTCCAACGAAAGAACTGAAAAGCAAAGCACGACATTGGAAACTAAATCACATGTGTGTCGCTCCCTCAATTAGGAATACAGGAAAACATAAAAGTGATATATCGCACTGTACAGCACAGGAACAAGTTTCCAACGAAAGAACAGAAAAGCAATGCACTACTTTTAAACGGAATAACAAGTGTGTTGCTCACTCAATTAGGAATACAGGAAAACTGAAAAGTGTTATCTCACACTGTATGGCACAGACATAAGTTTCCATAGAAAGAACAGAAACACAAAGCACAACTTTGTAAACTAATTCACATACGTGTCGCCTGTTAAATTATTGTAAAAGGAAAACTGAAAAGTGATATAACCCTAACCCTAACACTAACCCTAACCCAATAACCCTAACCCTAACCCTAACCCTAAACCCTAACCCTAACCCTAACACTAACCCTAACCCTACCCTAATCCTAACCCTAACCCTAACCCCCTAACACTAACCTAACCGTAACCCTAAACCTAACCCTAACTTGTTCCTAACAGGAACAAGTTTTCAACCAAACAACATAAAAGTGAAGCACTACTTTGTAAACTAAATCACATGTGTGTCAGTCGCTCAATTAGGAATACAGGAAAACTGAAAAGTGTTATCTCGCACTGTATGGCACAGAAACATGTTTCCATCGAAAGAACAGAAACGCAACGAACAACTTTGTAAACTAATTCACATACGTTTCGCCCGTTCAATTATTATACCAGGAAAACTGAAATGTGATATAACCCTAACCCTAACCCTTTCCCTAACACTAACACACTAACCCTAACCCTAACCCTAACCCTAACCCTAACCCTAATCCTAACCTTAACTTAACTTGTTCCTAACAGGAAAAAGTTTCAAACCAAAGAACATAAACGCAAAGCAATACTTTGTAAACTAATTCACTTACGTGTTGCCTGTTCAATATTTAATCAGGGAAAATGAAAATGATGTAACCCTAACCCTAACCCTAACCCTAACGCTAACCCTAACCCTAACCCCTAACCCCTTAACAGAACTCCAAACCATAACCCTAAACCCTAACCCTAACCCTACCCTAACACTAACCCTAACCCTAACCCTAAATTTTTTCCTAACAGGAACAAGTTTCCAACAAAAGAACATAAAAGCAAAGCACTAAATTGTAAACTAAATCACATGTGTGTCACTCGCTCAATTAGGAATACAGGAAAACTGAAAAGTGTTATCTCACACAGTACGGCACAGAAACAAATTTCCATCAAAAGAAAACAAATGCAAAGCACAACTTTGTAAACTAATTCACATACGTGTGGCCCATTCAATTATTATCACAGGAAAACTGAAAAGTGATATAACACACTGTACAGCACAGAAACAAGTTTCCAACGAAAGAACAGAAACGCAAAGCGCAACTTTGTAAAATTAATCACATACGTTTCGCCCGTTCAATTATTATAACAGGAAAAGTGAAAAGTGATATAACCCTAACCCTAACCCTATCCCTAACACCCTACCCTAACCCTAACCCTAACCCTAACCCTAACCCTAACCTTAACTCCTAACTTGTTCCTTACAGGAACAAGTTTCCAACCAAAGAACATAAAGGCAAAACACTACTTTGTAAACTAATTCACTTACGTGTTGCCTGTTCAATATTTATAACAGGAAAACTGAAAATTGATATAACCCTAACCCTAACCCTAACGCTAACCCTAACCCTAACCCCCTAACCCTAACCCAAAACCTAACCCTAGACCCTAACCCTAACTCCTAACCCTAACCCCTACCCTAACCCTAACCTAACCTAACCCTAACTTGTTCCTAACAGGAACAAGTTTCCAACGAAAGAACATAAACGCAAAGAAATACATTGTAAACTAAATCACATGTGTGTCGCTCGCTCAATTAGGAATACAGGAAAATCGAAAAGTGATATATTGAACTGTACAGCAAAGAAACAGGTTTTCATCGAAAGAACAGAAACACAAAGCACAACTTTGTAAATTAATTCACATACGTGTCACCTGTTCAATTATTATAACAGGAAAACTAAAAAGTGATATATCACACTGTACAGCACAGAAACAAGTTTCCAACAGAAGAACAGAAAAGCAAAGCACTACTTTGTAAACTAAATCACATGTGTGTCGCTCGCTCAATTAGGAATACAGGAAAACTGAAAAGTGATATATCAAACTGTACAGCAAAGAAACAATTTTCATTGAAAGAACAGAAACGCAAAATACAACTTTGTAAACTAATTCACATACGTGTCGCCTGTTCAATTATTATAACAGGAAAACTGAAAAGTGATATAACCCTAACCCTAAGTCTAACCATAACCCTAACCCTAACCCTAACCCCTAACCCTTACCCAACCCTAACCCTAACCGAACCCTAACCCTAACCCTAACCCTAATATATTCCTAACAGTAACAAGTTTCCAAAGAAAGAACATAAACGCAAAGCACAACATTGTAAACTAATTCACATATGTGATGCCTGTTCAATTATTATAACAGGAAAACTGAAAAGTGATATATCGCATTGTACAGCACAGGAACAATTTTCAAACTAAAGAACAGAAAAGCAAATCACTACATTTTAAACTAAATCACATGTCTGTAGCTCGCTCAAATAGGAATACAGGAAAACTGAAAAGTGTTATCTCACACTGTATGGCACAGAAACAAGTTTCCATCGAAAGAACAGAAAAAAAAGGACAACTTTGTAAACTAATACACATACGTGTTGCCCGTTCAGTTATTATAACAGGAAAACTGCAAAGTGATATAACCCAAACCCTAACCCTAACCCTAACCCTAACACTAACACCCTAACCCTAACCCTAACCCTAACCCTAACGCCCAACCAAAACCCTAACCCTAACCCTAACCCTAACCCTAACCCTAACCCTACCCTAACCCTAACCCTAACACTAACCCTAACCCTAACTTGTTCCTAAAAGGAAAAGTTTTCGAACGAAAGAACAGAAAAGCAAAGCACTACATTGTAAACTAAATCACCTGTGTGGCTCGCTCAATTAAGAATACAGGAAAACTGAAATGGGATATATCGCACTGTACAGCACAGGAACAAATTTCCAACGAAAGAACAGAAAAGCAAAGCACTACTTTGTAAACTGAATCACATGTGTGTCGCTCGCTCAATTAGGAATACAGGAAAACTGAAAAGTGATATATCGCACTGTACAGCACAGAAACAAGTTTACAACAGAAGAACAGAAACACAAAGCTCTTTCTTTGAAAACTAAATCACATGTGCGTGGCTTGCACAATTAGGAATAAAGGAAAATGAAAAGTGATATATCGAACTGTACAGCAAAGAAACAAGTTTTCATGGAAAGAACAGAAATGCAAAGCACAACTTTGTAAAATAATTCACGTCCCTGTTGCCTGTTCAATTATTATAACAGGAAAACTGAAAAGTGATATAACCCTAACCCTAACTCTGACCCTAACCCTAACCCTAACTTATTCCTACAAGTTTCCAAGGAATGAACATAAACCCAAAGGACTATTTTGTAAACTAAATCACACGTGTGTCGCTCGCTCAATTCGGAATACAGGAAAACTGAAAAGTGATATATTGCACTGTACAGCACAGGAACAAGTTTCCAACGAAAGAACAGAAAAGAAAGCACTACTTTGTAAACTAAATCACATGTGTGTCACTTGCTCAATTAGGATTACAGTAAAACTGAAAAGTGATATATCGCACTGTACAGCACAGGAACAAGTTTCCAACGAAAGAACAGAATAGCAAAGCACTACTTTGTAAACTAATTCACATACGTATTGCCTGTTCGATTATTATAACAGGAAAACAGAAAAGTGATATATCGCACTGTACAGCACAGGAACATGTTTGGAACGAAAGAACAGAGAAGCAAAGCACTACTTTTGAATGGAATCACATGTGTGTTGTTCACTCAATTAGGAAAACAGGAAAAGTGAAAAGTGATATAACCCCTAACCCTGAACATAACCCCATAACCCTAACCCTAACCCCTAACCTTAAACCTAACCATAACGATAACCCTAACCCTAACCCTGCCCTAAACCTAACCCTAAAACTAACCCTAACCCTAACTTATTCCTAAAAGGATTATAACAATTATTATAACAGGAAAACTGAAAAGTGATATATCGTGACTGTACAGCACAGGAACAAGTTTGGAACGAAAGAACAAAAAGCAAAGCAATACTTTTAATCAGAATCACATGTGTGTCACGCGCTCAATTAGGAATAAAGGAAAACTGAAAAGTGATGTATCAAACTGTAGATCAAAAAAACAATTTTCATCGAAAAAACAGAAACGCAAAGCACAACTTTGTAAACTAATTCACATACGTGTCGCCTGTTCAATTATGATAACAGGAAAACTGAAAAGTGATATAACCCTAACCCTAACACTAACCCTAACACTAACTCAATCACCCAACTCTAACCCTAACCCTAACCCTAACCCTAACCCCTAACACTAACCCTAACCCTAACCCTGCCCTAACCCTAACCCTAACCCTAACAGGAACAAGTTTCCAAAGAAAGAACATAAACGCAAAGCACTACTTTGTAAACCAAATCACATGTGTGTTGCTCGCTCAATTAGGAATACAGGAAATCTGAAAAGTGATATATTGCACTGTACAGCACAGGAACAAGTTTCAAACGAAAGAACAGAAAAGCAAAGCACTACTTTTAAACGGAATCACATGTGTGTCGCTCGCTCAATTAGGAATACAGGAAAACTGAAAAGTGTTATCTCGCACTGTATGGCAAAGAAACAATTTTTCATCGAAAAAACAGAAAAAAAAGGACAACTTTGTAAACTAATACACATACGTGTTGCCCGTTCAGTTATTATAACAGGAAAACTGCAAAGTGATATAACCCTAACCCTAACACTAACACTAATCCCCAACCCTAACCCTAACCATAACCCAAACGCCTAACCTCACCCTAACACTAACCCTAACCATGACTCCTAACCCTAACTTGTTCTTAATAGGAACAAGTTTCCAATGAAATAACATAAAGGCAAAGCACTACTTTGTAAATTAAATCACATGTGTGTACCTCACTCAATTAGGACTACAGGAAAACTGAAAAGTTATAAATTGCACTGTACAGCACAGGAACAAGTTTCAAACGAAAGAACAGAAAAGCAAAGCACCACTTTTAAACAGAATTACATGTGTGTCGCTCCCTCAATTAGGAATACAGGAAAACTGAAAAGTGTTATCTCAAGACTGTATGGCACAGAAACAAGTTTCCATCGAAGAACAGAAACACAAAGCACAACTTTGTAAACTAATTCACATACAGGATGCCCATTCAGTTATTATAACAGGAAAACTGAAAAGTGATATAACCCTAACCCTATCCCTAACCCTAACCCTAACCCCCTAACCCTGACTCTAATCCAAACCCTAACCCCTAACCCTAACCCTAACTCTAACTCGAACGCTAACCCTAACCCTACCTTAACCATAACCCTAACTCTAACCCTACCTTGTTCCTGACAGGAACAAGTTTCCAACGAAAGAACATAAACTCAAAGCACTACTTTGTAAACTAAATAACATGTGTATCGCTTGTTCAATTAGGAATACAGGAAAACTGAAAAGTAATATATCGCACTGTACAGCACAGGAACAAGTTTCCAACAAAAGAACAGAAAAGCAAAGCACTACTTTTAAACGGAATCACATGTGTGTCGCTCGCTCTATTAGGAATACAGGAAAACTGAAAAGTGTTATCTCGCACTGTATGGCACAGAAACAAGTTTCCATCGAAAGAACAGAAAAAAAAGGACAACTTTGTAAACTAATACACATACGTGTTGCCTGCTCAGTTATTATAACAGGAAAACTGCAAAGTGATATAACCCAAACCCTAACCCTAACCCTAACCCTAACCCTAACCCCCTAACCCTAACCCTAACCCTAACCCAAACGCCTAACCCTAACCCTAACTCCTGACCCTAACCCTAACGCCCAACCAAAACCCTAACCCTAACCCTAACCCTAACCCTACCCTAACCCTAACCCTAACACTAACCCTAACCCTAACTTGTTCCTAAAAGGAAAAAGTTTTTAACAAAAGAACAGAAAAAGCAAAGCACTACATTGTAAACTAAATCACGTGTGGCTCTCGCTCAATTAAGAATACAGGAAAACTGAAATGGGATATATCGCACTCTACAGCACAAGAACAATTTTCCAACAAAGGAACAGAAAAGCAAAGCACTACTTTGTAAACTAAATCACATGTGTGTCACTTGCTCAATTAGGATTACAGTAAAACTGAAAAGTGATATATCGCACTGTACAGCACAGGAACAAGTTTCCAACGAAAGAACAGAATAGCAAAGCACTACTTTGTAAACTAATTCACATACGTATTGCCTGTTCGATTATTATAACAGGAAAACAGAAAAGTGATATATCGCACTGTACAGCACAGGAACATGTTTGGAACGAAAGAACAGAGAAGCAAAGCACTACTTTTGAATGGAATCACATGTGTGTCGTTCACTCAATTAGGAAAACAGGAAAAGTGAAAAGTGATATAACCCTAACCCTGAACATAACCCCATAACCCTAACCCTAACCCCTAACCTTAAACCTAACCATAACGATAACCCTAACCCTAACCCTGCCCTAAACCTAACCCTAAAACTAACCCTAACCCTAACTTGTTCCTAAAAGGATTATAACAATTATTATAACAGGAAAACTGAAAAGTGATATATCGCACTGTACAGCACAGGAACAAGTTTGGAACGAAAGAACAAAAAGCAAAGCAATACTTTTAATCAGAATCACATGTGTGTCACGCGCTCAATTAGGAATAAAGGAAAACTGAAAAGTGATGTATCAAACTGTAGATCAAAAAAACAATTTTCATCGAAAAAACAGAAACGCAAAGCACAACTTTGTAAACTAATTCACATACGTGTCGCCTGTTCAATTATGATAACAGGAAAACTGAAAAGTGATATAACCCTAACCCTAACACTAACCCTAACACTAACTCAATCACCCTAACTCTAACCCTAACCCTAACCCTAACACTAACCCCCCTAACACTAACCCTAACCCTAACCCTGCCTAACCCTAACCCTAACCCTAACCCTAACAGGAACAAGTTTCCAAAGAAAGAACATAAACGCAAAGCACTACTTTGTAAACCAAATCACATGTGTGTTGCTCGCTCAATTAGGAATACAGGAAATCTGAAAAGTGATATATTGCACTGTACAGCACAGGAACAAGTTTCAAACGAAAGAACAGAAAAGCAAAGCACTACTTTTAAACGGAATCACATGTGTGTCGCTCGCTCAATTAGGAATACAGGAAAACTGAAAAAGTGTTATCTCGCACTGTATGGCAAAGAAACAATTTTCCATCGAAAAGAACAGAAAAAAAGGACAACTTTGTAAACTAATACACATACGTGTTGCCCGTTCAGTTATTATAACAGGAAAACTGCAAAGTGATATAACCCTAACCCTAACACTAACACTAATCCCCAACCCTAACCTAACCATAACCCAAACGCCTAACCCTCACCCTAACACTAACCCTAACCATGACCCTAACCCTAACTTGTTCTTAACAGGAACAAGTTTCCAATGAAATAACATAAAGGCAAAGCACTACTTTGTAAATTAAATCACATGTGTGTACCTCGCTCAATTAGGACTACAGGAAAACTGAAAAGTTATAAATTGCACTGTACAGCACAGGAACAAGTTTCAAACGAAAGAACAGAAAAGCAAAGCACCACTTTTAAACAGAATTACATGTGTGTCGCTCCTCAATTAGGAATACAGGAAAACTGAAAAGTGTTATCTCGACTGTATGGCACAGAAACAAGTTTCCATCGAAAAGAACAGAAACGCAAAGCACAACTTTGTAAACTAATTCACATACAGGATGCCCATTCAGTTATTATAACAGGAAAACTGAAAAGTGATATAACCCTAACCCTATCCCTAACCCTAACCCTAACCCCCTAACCCTGACTCTAATCCTAACCCTAACCCCTAACCCTAACCCTAACTCTAACTCGAACGCTAACCCTAACCCTACCTTAACCATAACCCTAACTCTAACCCTACCTTGTTCCTGACAGGAACAAGTTTCCAACGAAAGAACATAAACTCAAAGCACTACTTTGTAAACTAAATAACATGTGTATCGCTTGTTCAATTAGGAATACAGGAAAACTGAAAAGTAATATATCGCACTGTACAGCACAGGAACAAGTTTCCAACAAAAGAACAGAAAAGCAAAGCACTACTTTTAAACGTAATCACATGTGTGTCGCTCGCTCTATTAGGAATACAGGAAAACTGAAAAGTGTTATCTCGCACTGTATGGCACAGAAACAAGTTTCCATCGAAAGAACAGAAAAAAAAGGACAACTTTGTAAACTAATACACATACGTGTTGCCCGTTCAGTTATTATAACAGGAAAACTGCAAAGTGATATAACCCAAACCCTAACCCTAACCCTAACCTAACCCTAACCCTAACCCCTAACCCCTAACCCTAACCCTAACCCTAACCCAAACGCCTAACCCTAACCCTAACCCTAACCCTAACCCTAACCCTAACCCTAACGCCCAACCAAAACCCTAACCCTAACCCTAACCCTAACCTAACCCTACCCTAACCCTAACCCTAACACTAACCCTAACCCTAACTTGTTCCTAAAAGGAAAAGTTTTCGAACGAAAGAACAGAAAAGCAAAGCACTACATTGTAAACTAAATCACGTGTGTGGCTCGCTCAATTAAGAATACAGGAAAACTGAAATGGGATATATCGCACTCTACAGCACAAGAACAATTTTCCAACAAAGGAACAGAAAAGCGAAGCACTACTTTGTAAAGTAAATCACATGTGTGTCGCTCGCTCAATTAGGAATACAGGAAAACTGAAAAGTGATATATTGCACTGTACAGCACAGGAACAAATTTCCAACGAAAGAACAGAAAAGCAAAGCACTACTTTGTAAACTGAATCACATGTGTGTCGCTCGCTCAATTAGGAATACAGGAAACCTGAAAAGTGATATATCACACTCTACAGCACAGGAACAAGTTTGGAATGAAAGAACAGAAAAGAATATCACTACTTTTGAACGTAATCGCATGTGTGTCGCTCGCTCAATTAGGAATACAGGAAAACTGAAAAGTGTTATCTCGCACTGTATGGCACAGAAACAAGTTTCCATCGAAGAACAGAAACGCAAAAAGCACAACTTTTGTAAACTAATTCACATACAGGATGCCCGTTCAGTGATTATAACAGGAAAACTGAAAAGTGATATAACCCTAACCCTATCCCTAACCCTAACCCTAACCCCCTAACCGTAACCCTAACCCTAACCCACTAACCCTGACTCTAATCCTAACCCTAACACCTAAACCCTAACCCTAACTCTAACCCAACCCTAACCTAACCCTACCTTAACCATAACCCTAACTCTAACCCTACCTTGTTCCTGACAGGAACAAGTTTCCAACGAAAGAACATAAACGCAAAAGCACTACTTTGTAAACTAAATAACATGTGTATCGCTGTTCAATTAGGAATACAGGAAAACTAAAAAGTAATATATCGCAGTGTACAGCACAGGAACAATTTTCCAATGAAAGAACAGAAAAGCAAAGCACTACTTTTAAACGGAATCACATGTGTGTCGCCGCTCTATTAGGAATACAGGAAAACTGAAAAAGTGTTATCTCAAGATTGTATGGCACAGAAACAAGTTTCCATTGAAAGAACAGAAAAAAGGACAACTTTGTAAACTAATACACATAGGTGTTGCCCGTTCAGTTATTATAACAGGAACACTGCAAAGTGATATAACCCAAACCCTAACCCTAACCCTAACCCTAACCCTAACCCCCCAACCCTAACCCTAACCCTAACCCTAACCCTAACGCCAACCAAAACCCTAACCCTAACCCTAACCCTACCCTAACGCTAACCCTAACCCTAACTTGTTCCTAAAAGGAAAAGTTTTCGAACGAAAGAACAGAAAAGCAAAGCACTACATTGTAAACTAAATCACGTGTGTGGCTCGCTCAATTAAGAATACAGGAAAACTGAAATGGGATATATCGCACTGTACAGCACAAGAACAATTTTCCAACAAAGGAACAGAAAAGCAAAGCACTACTTTGTAAAGTAAATCACATGTGTGTCGCTCGCTCAATTAGGAATACAGGAAAACTGAAAAGTGATATATCGCACTGTACAGCACAGAAACAAGTTTACAACAGAAGAACAGAAACACAAAGCTCTTCTTTGAAAACTAAATCACATGTGCGTGGCTTGCACAATTAGGAATAAAGGAAAATGAAAAGTGATATATCGAACTGTACAGCAAAGAAACAAGTTTTCATGGAAAGAACAGAAATGCAAAGCACAACTTTGTAAAATAATTCACGTCCCTGTTGCCTGTTCAATTATTATAACAGGAAAACTGAAAAGTGATATAACCCTAACCCTAACTCTGACCCTAACCCTAACCCTAACTTATTCCTACAAGTTTCCAAGGAATGAACATAAACCCAAAGGACTACTTTGTAAACTAAATCACACGTGTGTCGCTCGCTCAATTCGGAATACAGGAAAACTGAAAAGTGATATATTGCACTGTACAGCACAGGAACAAGTTTCCAACGAAAGAACAGAAAAGAAAGCACTACTTTGTAAACTAAATCACATGTGTGTCACTTGCTCAATTAGGATTACAGTAAAACTGAAAAGTGATATATCGCACTGTACAGCACAGGAACAAGTTTCAAACGAAAGAACAGAAAAGCAAAGCACTACTTTTAAACGGAATCACATGTGTGTCGCTCGCTCAATTAGGAATACAGGAAAACTGAAAAGTGTTATCTCGCACTGTATGGCACAGAAACAAGTTTCCATCGAAAGAACAGAAACGCAAAGCACAACTTTGTAAACTAATTCACATACAGGATGCCCATTCAGTTATTATAACAGGAAAACTGAAAAGTGATATAACCCTAACCCTATCCCTAACCCTAACCCTAACCCCCTAACCCTGACTCTAATCCTAACCCTAACCCCTAACCCTAACCCTAACTCTAACTCGAACGCTAACCCTAACCCTACCTTAACCATAACCCTAACTCTAACCCTACCTTGTTCCTGACAGGAACAAGTTTCCAACGAAAGAACATAAACTCAAAGCACTACTTTGTAAACTAAATAACATGTGTATCGCTTGTTCAATTAGGAATACAGGAAAACTGAAAAGTAATATATCGCACTGTACAGCACAGGAACAAGTTTCCAACAAAAGAACAGAAAAGCAAAGCAATACTTTTAAACGGAATCACATGTGTGTCGCTTCGCTCTATTAGGAATACAGGAAAACTGAAAAGTGTTATCTCAGACTGTATGGCACAGAAACAAGTTTCCATCGAAAGAACAGAAAAAAAGGACAACTTTTGTAAACTAATACACATACGTGTTGCCCGTTCAGTTATTATAACAGGAAAACTGCAAAGTGATATAACCCAAACCCTAACCCTAACCCTAACCCTAACCCTAACCCTAACCCTAACCCCCTAACCCTAACCCTAACCCTAACCCAAACGCCTAACCCTAACCCTAACCCTAACCCTAACCCTAACCCTAACCCTAACGCCCAACCAAAACCCTAACCCTAACCCTAACCCTAACCCTAACCTACCCTAACCCTAACCCTAACACTAACCCTAACCTAACTTGTTCCTAAAAGGAAAAGTTTTGAAACGAAAGAACAGAAAAGCAAAGCACTACATTGTAAACTAAATCACGTGTGTGGCTCGCTCAATTAAGAATACAGGAAAACTGAAATGGGATATATCGCACTCTACAGCACAAGAACAATTTTCCAACAAAGGAACAGAAAAGCGAAGCACTACTTTGTAAAGTAAATCACATGTGTGTCGCTCGCTCAATTAGGAATACAGGAAAACTGAAAAGTGATATATTGCACTGTACAGCACAGGAACAAATTTCCAACGAAAGAACAGAAAAGCAAAGCACTACTTTGTAAACTGAATCACATGTGTGTCGCTCGCTCAATTAGGAATACAGGAAACCTGAAAAGTGATATATCACACTCTACAGCACAGGAACAAGTTTGGAATGAAAGAACAGAAAAGAATATCACTACTTTTTTGAACGTAATCGCATGTGTGTCGCTTTCGCTCAATTAGGAATACAGGAAAACTGAAAAGTGTTATCTCAAGACTGTATGGCACAGAAACAAGTTTCCATCGAAAGAACAGAAACGCAAAGCACAACTTTGTAAACTAATTCACATACAGGATGCCCGTTCAGTGATTATAACAGGAAAACTGAAAAGTGATATAACCCTAACCCTATCCCTAACCCTAACCCTAACCCCCTAACCGTAACCCTAACCCTAACCCACTAACCCTGACTCTAATCCTAACCCTAACCCCTAACCCTAACCCTAACTCTAACCCGAACCCTAACCCTAACCCTACCTTAACCATAACCCTAACTCTAACCCTACCTTGTTCCTGACAGGAACAAGTTTCCAACGAAAGAACATAAACGCAAAGCACTACTTTGTAAACTAAATAACATGTGTATCGCTCGTTCAATTAGGAATACAGGAAAACTAAAAAGTAATATATCGCAGTGTACAGCACAGGAACAATTTTCCAATGAAAGAACAGAAAAGCAAAGCACTACTTTTAAACGGAATCACATGTGTGTCGCTCGCTCTATTAGGAATACAGGAAAACTGAAAAGTGTTATCTCGCACTGTATGGCACAGAAACAAGTTTCCATTGAAAGAACAGAAAAAAAAGGACAACTTTGTAAACTAATACACATACGTGTTGCCCGTTCAGTTATTATAACAGGAACACTGCAAAGTGATATAACCCAACCCTAACCCTAACCCTAACCCTAACCCTAACCCCTAACGCTAACCCTAACCCTAACCCAAACGCTAACCCTAACCCTAACCTCTAACCTAACCCTAACCCTAACGCCAACCAAAACCCTAACCCTAACCCTAACCCTACCCTAACGCTAACCCTAACCCTAACTTGTTCCTAAAAGGAAAAGTTTTCGAACGAAAGAACAGAAAAGCAAAGCACTACATTGTAAACTAAATCACGTGTGTGGCTCGCTCAATTAAGAATACAGGAAAACTGAAATGGGATATATCGCACTGTACAGCACAAGAACAATTTTCCAACAAAGGAACAGAAAAGCAAAGCACTACTTTGTAAAGTAAATCACATGTGTGTCGCCGCTCAATTAGGGAATACAGGAAAACTGAAAAAGTGATATATCGCACTGTACAGCACAGAAACAAGTTTACAACAGAAGAACAGAAACACAAAGCTCTTCTTTGAAAACTAAATCACATGTCACATGTAAATCACATGGCTTGCACAATTAGGAATAAAGGAAAATGAAAAGTGATATATCGAACTGTACAGCAAAGAAACAAGTTTTCATGGAAAGAACAGAAATGCAAAGCACAACTTTGTAAAATAATTCACGTCCCTGTTGCCTGTTCAATTATTATAACAGGAAAACTGAAAAGTGATATAACCCTAACCCTAACTCTGACCCTAACCCTAACCCTAACTTATTCCTACAAGTTTCCAAGGAATGAACATAAACCCAAAGGACTACTTTGTAAACTAAATCACACGTGTGTCGCTCGCTCAATTCGGAATACAGGAAAACTGAAAAGTGATATATTGCACTGTACAGCACAGGAACAAGTTTCAACGAAAGAACAGAAAAGAAAGCACTACTTTGTAAACTAAATCACATGTGTGTCACTTGCTCAATTAGGATTACAGTAAAACTGAAAAGTGATATATCGCACTGTACAGCACAGGAACAAGTTTCCAACGAAAGAACAGAATAGCAAAGCACTACTTTGTAAACTAATTCACATACGTATTGCCTGTTCGATTATTATAACAGGAAAACAGAAAAGTGATATATCGCACTGTACAGCACAGGAACATGTTTGGAACGAAAGAACAGAGAAGCAAAGCACTACTTTTGAATGGAATCACATGTGTGTCGTTCACTCAATTAGGAAAACAGGAAAAGTGAAAAGTGATATAACCCTAACCCTGAACATAACCCCCATAACCCTAACCCTAACCCTAACCTTAAACCCTAACCATAACGATAACCCTAACCCTAACCCTGCCCTAAACCTAACCCTAAAACTAACCCTAACCCTAACTTGTTCCTAAAAAGGATTATAACAATTATTATAACAGGAAAACTGAAAAGTGATATATCGCACTGTACAGCACAGGAACAAGTTTGGAACGAAAGAACAAAAAGCAAAGCAATACTTTTAATCAGAATCACATGTGTGTCACGCTCAATTAGGAATAAAGGAAAACTGAAAAGTGATGTATCAAACTGTAGATCAAAAAACAATTTTCATCGAAAAACAGAAACGCAAAGCACAACTTTGTAAAACTAATTCACATACGTGTCGCCTGTTCAATTATGATAACAGGAAAACTGAAAAGTGATATAACCCTAACCCTAACACTAACCCTAACACTAACTCAATCACCCTAACTCTAACCCTAACCCTAACCCTAACCCTAACCCCTAACACTAACCCTAACCCTAACCCTGCCCTAACCCTAACCCTAACCCTAACCCCCTAACAGGAACAAGTTTCCAAAGAAAGAACATAAACGCAAAGCACTACTTTGTAAACCCAAATCACATGTGTGTTGCTCTGCTCAATTAGGAATACAGGAAATCTGAAAAGTGATATATTGCACTGTACAGCACAGGAACAAGTTTCAAACGAAAGAACAGAAAAGCAAAGCACTACTTTTTAAACGGAATCACATGTGTGTCGCTTCACTCAATTAGGAATACAGGAAAACTGAAAAGTGTTATCTCGCACTGTATGGCAAAAAGAAACAATTTTCCATCGAAAGAACAGAAAAAAAAAAAAGGACAACTTTGTAAACTAATACACATACGTGTTTGCCCGTTCAGTTATTATAACAGGAAAACTGCAAAGTGATATAACCCTAACCCTAACACTAACACTAATCCCCAACCCTAACCCTAACCATAACCCAAACGCCTAACCCTCACCCTAACACTAACCCTAACCATGACCCTAACCCTAACTTGTTCTTAACAGGAACAAGTTTCCAATGAAATAACATAAAGGCAAAGCACTACTTTGTAAATTAAATCACATGTGTGTACCTCGCTCAATTAGGACTACAGGAAAACTGAAAAGTTATAAATTGCACTGTACAGCACAGGAACAAGTTTCAAACGAAAGAACAGAAAAGCAAAGCACCACTTTTAAACAGAATTACATGTGTGTCGCTCCCTCAATTAGGAATACAGGAAAACTGAAAAGTGTTATCTCGCACTGTATGGCACAGAAACAAGTTTCCATCGAAAGAACAGAAACGCAAAGCACAACTTTGTAAACTAATTCACATACAGGATGCCCATTCAGTTATTATAACAGGAAAACTGAAAAGTGATATAACCCTAACCCTCTCCCTAACCCTAACCCTAACCCCCTAACCCTGACTCTAATCCTAACCCTAACCCCTAACCCTAACCCTAACTCTAACTCGAACGCTAACCCTAACCCTACCTTAACCATAACCCTAACTCTAACCCTACCTTGTTCCTAACAGGAACAAGTTTCCAACGAAAGAACATAAACGCAAAGCACTACTTTGTAAACTAAATAACATGTGTATCGCTTGTTCAATTAGGAATACAGGAAAACTGAAAAGTAATATATCGCACTGTACAGCACAGGAACAAGTTTCCAACAAAAGAACAGAAAAGCAAAGCACTACTTTTAAACGGAATCACATGTGTGTCGCTCGCTCTATTAGGAATACAGGAAAACTGAAAAGTGTTATCTCGCACTGTATGGCACAGAAACAAGTTTCCATCGAAAGAACAGAAAAAAAAGGACAACTTTGTAAACTAATACACATACGTGTTGCCCGTTCAGTTATTATAACAGGAAAACTGCAAAGTGATATAACCCAAAACCCTAACCCTAACCCTAACCCTAACCCTAACCCTAACCCCCTAACCCAAACGCCTAACCCAAACGCCTAAACCTAACGCTAACCCTAACCCCTAACCCTAACGCCCAACCAAAACCCTAACCCTAACCCTAACCCTAACCCTAACCCTAACCCTAACCTAACACTAACCTAACCTAACCCTAACTTGTTCCTAAAGGAAAAGTTTTGAACGAAAAGAACAGAAAAGCAAAGCACTACATTGTAAACTAAATCACGTGTGTGGCTCGCTCAATTAAGAATACAGGAAAACTGAAATGGGATATATCGCACTCTACAGCACAAGAACAATTTTCCAACAAAGGAACAGAAAAGCAAAGCACTACTTTGTAAAGTAAATCACATGTGTGTCGCTCGCTCAATTAGGAATACAGGAAAACTGAAAAGTGATATATTGCACTGTACAGCACAGGAACAAATTTCCAACAAAAAGAACAGAAAAGCAAAGCACTACTTTGTAAACTGAATCACATGTGTGTCGCCGCTCAATTAGGAATACAGGAAACCTGAAAAGTGATATATCACACTCTACAGCACAGGAACAAGTTTGGAATGAAAGAACAGAAAAGAATATCACTACTTTTGAACGGAATCACATGTGTGTCGCTCGCTCAATTAGGAATACAGGAAAACTGAAAAGTGTTATCTCGCACTGTATGGCACAGAAACAAGTTTCCATCGAAAGAACAGAAACGCAAAGCACAACTTTGTAAACTAATTCACATACAGGATGCCCGTTCAGTTATTATAACAAGAAAACTGAAAAGTGATATAACCCTAACCCTATCCCTAACCCTAACCCTAACCCTATCCCTAACCCTAACCCTAACCCCCTAACCCTGACTCTAATCCTAACCCTAACCCCTAACCCTAACCCTAACTCTAACCCGAACCCTAACCCTAACCCTACCTTAACCATAACCCTAACTCTAACCCTACCTTGTTCCTGACAGGAACAAGTTTCCAACGAAAGAACATAAACGCAAAGCACTACTTTGTAAACTAAATAACATGTGTATCGCTCGTTCAATTAGGAATACAGGAAAACTAAAAAGTAATATATCGCAGTGTACAGCACAGGAACAATTTTCCAATGAAAGAACAGAAAAGCAAAGCACTACTTTTAAACGGAATCACATGTGTGTCGCTCATATTAGGAATACAGGAAAACTGAAAAGTGTTATCTCGCACTGTATGGCACAGAAACAAGTTTCCATTGAAAGAACAGAAAAAAAAGGACAACTTTGTAAACTAATACACATACGTGTTGCCCGTTCAGTTATTATAACAGGAAAACTACAAAGTGATATAACACAAACCCTAACCCTAACCCTAACCCCTAACCCTAACCCCTAACCCTAACCCTAACCCTAACCCAAACGCCTAACCCTAACCCTAACCCTAACCCTAACCCTAACCCTAACGCCAACCAAAAACCCTAACCCTAACCCTAACCCTACCCTAACGCTAACCCTAACCCTAACTTGTTCCTAAAAGGAAAAGTTTTGAACGAAAGAACAGAAAAGCAAAGCACTACATTGTAAACTAAATCACGTGTGTGGCTCGCTCAATTAAGAATACAGGAAAACTGAAATGGGATATATCGTGACTGTACAGCACAAGAACAATTTTTCCAACAAAGGAACAGAAAAGCAAAGCACTACTTTGTAAAGTAAATCACATGTGTGTCGCCGCTCAATTAGGAATACAGGAAAACTGAAAAGTGATATATCGCACTGTACAGCACAGAAACAAGTTTACAACAGAAGAACAGAAACACAAAGCTCTTCTTTTGAAAAACTAAATCACATGTGCGTGGCTTGCACAATTAGGAATAAAGGAAAATGAAAAGTGATATATCGAACTGTACAGCAAAGAAACAAGTTTTCATGGAAAGAACAGAAATGCAAAGCACAACTTTGTAAAATAATTCACGCCCCTGTTGCCTGTTCAATTATTATAACAGGAAAACTGAAAAGTGATATAACCCTAACCCTAACTCTGACCCTAACCCTAACCCTAACTTATTCCTACAAGTTTCCAAGGAATGAACATAAACCCAAAGGACTACTTTGTAAACTAAATCACACGTGTGTCGCTCGCTCAATTCGGAATACAGGAAAACTGAAAAGTGATATATTGCACTGTACAGCACAGAACAAGTTTCCAAATCTAAGAACAGAAAAGAAAGCACTACTTTGTAAACTAAATCACATGTGTGTCACTTGCTCAATTAGGATTACAGTAAAACTGAAAAGTGATATATCGCACTGTACAGCACAGGAACAAGTTTCCAACGAAAGAACAGAATAGCAAAGCACTACTTTGTAAACTAATTCACATAATGTTGCCTGTTCGATTATTATAACAGGAAAACAGAAAAGTGATATATCGCACTGTACAGCACAGGAACATGTTTGGAACGAAAGAACAGAGAAGCAAAGCACTACTTTTGAATGGAATCACATGTGTGTCGTTCACTCAATTAGGAAAACAGGAAAAGTGAAAAGTGATATAACCCTAACCCTGAACATAACCCCATAACCCTAACCCTAACCCCTAACCTTAAACCTAACCATAACGATAACCCTAACCCTAACCCTGCCCTAAACCTAACCTAAAAACTAACCCTAACCCTAACTTGTTCCTAAAAGGATTATAACAATTATTATAACAGGAAAACTGAAAAGTGATATATCGCACTGTACAGCACAGGAACAAGTTTGGAACGAAAGAACAAAAAGCAAAGCAATACTTTTAATCAGAATCACATGTGTGTCACGCGCTCAATTAGGAATAAAGGAAAACTGAAAAGTGATGTATCAAACTGTAGATCAAAAAAACAATTTTCATCAAAAAAAGAAACGCAAAGCACAACTTTGTAAACTAATTCACATACGTGTCGCCTGTTCAATTATGATAACAGGAAAACTGAAAAGTGATATAACCCTAACCCTAACACTAACCCTAACACTAACTCAATCACCCTAACTCTAACCCTAACCCTAACCCTAACCCTAACCCTAACCCTAACCCCCTAACACTAACCCTAACCCTAACCCTGCCTAACCCTAACCCTAACCCTAACAGGAACAAGTTTCCAAAGAAAGAACATAAACGCAAAGCACTACTTTGTAAACCAAATCACATGTGTGTTGCTCGCTCAATTAGGAATACAGGAAATCTGAAAAGTGATATATTGCACTGTACAGCACAGGAACAAGTTTCAAACGAAAAAGAACAGAAAAGCAAAGCACTACTTTTAAACGGAATCACATGTGTGTCGCCGCTCAATTAGGAATACAGGAAAACTGAAAAGTGTTATCTCGCACTGTATGGCAAAGAAACAATTTTCCATCGAAAGAACAGAAAAAAAGGACAACTTTGTAAACTAATACACATACGTGTTGTCTGCTCAGTTATTATAACAGGAAAACTGCAAAGTGATATAACCCTAACCCTAACACCACTAATCCCTAACCCTAACCCTAACCCCTAACCATAACCCAAACGCCTAACCCTCACCCTAACACTAACCTAACCATGACCCTAACCCTAACTTGTTCTTAACAGGAACAAGTTTCCAATGAAAAACAAGTTTCCAACATAAAGGCAAACCACTACTTTGTAAATTAAATCACATGTGTGTACCTCGCTCAATTAACCCTACAGGAAAACTGAAAAGTTATAAATTGCACTGTACAGCACAGGAACAAGTTTCAAAAACATGTATCGAAAGAACAGAAAAGCAAAGCACCACTTTTAAACAGAATTACATGTGTGTGTCCCTCAATTAGGAATACAGGAAAACTGAAAAGTGTTATCTCGTGTATGGCACAGAAACAAGTTTCCATCGAAAGAACAGAAAAGCAAAGCACAACTTTGTGAACTAATTCACATACAGGATGCCCGTTCAGTGATTAATAACAGGAAAACTGAAAAGTGATATAACCCTAACCCTATCCTAACCAAGAACAACCCTCCAACAAAGGAACAGAAACCAAAGCACTACCCACTAAAGTAAATCACATGTGTAACCTTCAACCCCTTAGGAATACAGGAAAACTGAAAAGTGAACAATATTGTTCCTGACAGGAACAAGTTTCCAACAAAAAGAACATAAAGCAAAGCACTACTTTGTAAACTAAATAACATGTGTATCGCCGTTCAATTAGGAATACAGGAAACCTAAAAAGTGATATATCACACTGTACAGCACAGGAACAAGTTTGGAATGAAAGAACAGAAAAGAATATCACTACTTTTGAACGGAATCACATGTGTGTCGCCGCGCTCAATTAGGAATACAGGAAAACTGAAAAGTGTTATCTCGCACTGTATGGCACAGAAACAAGTTTCCATCGAAAGAACAGAAACGCAAAGCACAACTTTTGTAAACTAATTCACAAACAGGATGCCCGCTCAGTTATTATAACAAGAAAACTGAAAAGTGATATAACCCTAACCCTAACCCTAACCCTAACCCTAACCCTAACCCTCCCTAACCCTAACCCTAACCCCTAACCCTGACTCTAATCCCTACCCTAACCCAGAAAAGCAACCCTAACCCACGTAACTCTAACCCTAACCAAAAGAACAACTTTCCTAAAGAACAGAAAAAGCAAAGCACTACATTGTAACACATAACCCTAAATTAGGAATACAGGAAAACTGAAAAGGACCTATGTTACAGCACAGGAACAAGTTTCCAACAAAGAACAGAAAAGCAAAGCACTACTTTGTAAACTAAATCACATGTGTGTCGCTGCTCAATTAGGAATACAGGAAAACTAAAAAGTGATATATCGCACTGTACAGCACAGGAACAAATTTCCAATGAAAGAACAGAAAAGCAAATTAGGAATCACTACTTTTAAACGGAATCACATGTGTGTCGCCGCTCAATTAGGAATACAGGAAAACTGAAAAGTGTTATCTCGCACTGTATGGCACAGAAACAAGTTTCCATTGAAAGAACAGAAAAAAGGACAACTTTGTAAACTAATACACATACGTGTTGCCTGCTCAGTTATTATAACAGGAAAACTACAAAGTGATATAACACAAACCCTAACCCTAACCCTAACCCTAACCCTAACCCCTAACCCTAACCCTAACCCTAACCCAAACGCCTAACCCTAACCCTAACCCTAACCCTAACCCTAACCCTAACGCCAACCAAAACCCTAACCCTAACCCTAACCCTACCCTAACGCTAACCCTAACCCTAACTTGTTCCTAAAAGGAAAAGTTTTCGAACGAAAGAACAGAAAAGCAAAGCACTACATTGTAAACTAAATCACGTGTGTGGCTCGCTCAATTAAGAATACAGGAAAACTGAAATGGGATATATCGCACTGTACAGCACAAGAACAATTTTCCAACAAAGGAACAGAAAAGCAAAGCACTACTTTGTAAAGTAAATCACATGTGTGTCGCTCGCTCAATTAGGAATACAGGAAAACTGAAAAGTGATATATCGCACTGTACAGCACAGAAACAAGTTTACAACAGAAGAACAGAAACACAAAGCTCTTCTTTGAAAACTAAATCACATGTGCGTGGCTTGCACAATTAGGAATAAAGGAAAATGAAAAGTGATATATCGAACTGTACAGCAAAGAAACAAGTTTTCATGGAAAGAACAGAAATGCAAAGCACAACTTTGTAAAATAATTCACGTCCCTGTTGCCTGTTCAATTATTATAACAGGAAAACTGAAAAGTGATATAACCCTAACCCTAACTCTGACCCTAACCCTAACCCTAACTTATTCCTACAAGTTTCCAAGGAATGAACATAAACCCAAAGGACTACTTTGTAAACTAAATCACACGTGTGTCGCTCGCTCAATTCGGAATACAGGAAAACTGAAAAGTGATATATTGCACTGTACAGCACAGGAACAAGTTTCCAACGAAAGAACAGAAAAGAAAGCACTACTTTGTAAACTAAATCACATGTGTGTCACTTGCTCAATTAGGATTACAGTAAAACTGAAAAGTGATATATCGCACTGTACAGCACAGGAACAAGTTTCCAACGAAAGAACAGAATAGCAAAGCACTACTTTGTAAACTAATTCACATAATGTATTGCCTGTTGATTATTATAACAGGAAAACAGAAAAGTGATATATCGCACTGTACAGCACAGGAACATGTTTGGAACGAAAGAACAGAGAAGCAAAGCACTACTTTTGAATGGAATCACATGTGTGTCGTTCACTCAATTAGGAAAACAGGAAAAGTGAAAAGTGATATAACCCTAACCCTGAACATAACCCCATAACCCTAACCCTAACCCCTAACCTTAAACCTAACCATAACGATAACCCTAACCCTAACCCTGCCCTAAACCTAACCCTAAAACTAACCCTAACCCTAACTTGTTCCTAAAAGGATTATAACAATTATTATAACAGGAAAACTGAAAAGTGATATATCGCACTGTACAGCACAGGAACAAGTTTGGAACGAAAAGAACAAAAAGCAAAGCAATACTTTTAATCAGAATCACATGTGTGTCACGCTACTAATTAGGAATAAAGGAAAACTGAAAAGTGATGTATCAAACTGTAGATCAAAAAACAATTTTCATCGAAAAACAGAAACGCAAAGCACAACTTTGTAAACTAATTCACATACGTGTCGCCTGTTCAATTATGATAACAGGAAAACTGAAAAGTGATATAACCCTAACCCTAACACTAACCCTAACACTAACTCAATCACCCTAACTCTAACCCTAACCCTAACCCTAACCCTAACCCTAACCCTAACCCCTAACACTAACCCTAACCCTAACCCTGCCCTAACCCTAACCCTAACCCTAACAGGAACAAGTTTCCAAAGAAAGAACATAAACGCAAAGCACTACTTTGTAAACCAAATCACATGTGTGTTGCTCGCTCAATTAGGAATACAGGAAATCTGAAAAGTGATATATTGCACTGTACAGCACAGGAACAAGTTTCAAACGAAAGAACAGAAAAGCAAAGCACTACTTTTAAACGGAATCACATGTGTGTCGCTCGCTCAATTAGGAATACAGGAAAACTGAAAAGTGTTATCTCGCACTGTATGGCAAAGAAACAATTTTCCATCGAAAGAACAGAAAAAAAAGGACAACTTTGTAAACTAATACACATACGTGTTGCCCGTTCAGTTATTATAACAGGAAAACTGCAAAGTGATATAACCCTAACCCTAACACTAACACTAATCCCCCAACCCTAACCCTAACCATAACCCAAACGCCTAACCCTCACCCTAACACTAACCCTAACCATGACCCTAACCCTAACTTGTTCTTAACAGGAACAAGTTTCCAATGAAATAACATAAAGGCAAAGCACTACTTTGTAAATTAAATCACATGTGTGTACCTCGCTCAATTAGGACTACAGGAAAACTGAAAAGTTATAAATTGCACTGTACAGCACAGGAACAAGTTTCAAACGAAAGAACAGAAAAGCAAAGCACCACTTTTAAACAGAATTACATGTGTGTCGCTCCCTCAATTAGGAATACAGGAAAACTGAAAAGTGTTATCTCAAGACTGTATGGCACAGAAACAAGTTTCCATCGAAAAGAACAGAAACGCAAAGCACAACTTTGTGAACTAATTCACATACAGGATGCCCGCTCAGTTATTATAACAGGAAAACTGAAAAGTGATATAACCCTAACCCTATCCCTAACCCTAACCCTAACCCTAACCCCCCAACTCCCCTAACCCTAACCCTAACCCACTAACCCTGACTCTAATCCCGAACCCTAACCCCTAACCATAACCATAACCCTAAATAACCCTACCTTGTTCCTGACAGGAACAAGTTTCAACGAAAGAACATAAACGCAAAGCACTACTTTGTAAACTAAATAACATGTGTATCGCTTGCTCAATTAGGAATACAGGAAAACTGAAAAGTAATATATCGCAGTGTACAGCACAGGAACAATTTTCCAATGAAAGAACAGAAAAGCAAAGCACTACTTTTAAACGGAATCACATGTGTGTCGCACGCCTATTAGGAATACAGGAAAACTGAAAAGTGTTATCTCGCACTGTATGGCACAGAAACAAGTTTCCATCGAAGAACAGAAAAAAAAGGACAACTTTGTAAACTAATTCACAAACAGGATGCCCGCTCAAGTTATTTATTATAACTGCAGGAAAACTGAAAACCCTAACCCTATAACCCTAAACCCTAACCCTAACCCTAATGCCCAACCAAAACCCTAACCCTAACCCTAACCCTAACCCTAACCCTAACCAAAACCCTAACCCTAACCCTAACAACTAACCCTAACCCTAACCCTAACCCTGTTCCTAAAAGGAAAAAGTTTTTCGAATGAAAGAACAGAAAAGCAAAGCACTACATTGTAAACTAAATCACGTGTGTGGCTCGCTCAATTAAGAATACAGGAAAACTGAAATGGGATATATCGCACTGTACAGCACAAGAACAACTTTCCAACAAAGGAACAGAAAAGCAAAGCACTACTTTGTAAAGTAAATCACATGTGTGTCGCTCGCTCAATTAGGAATACAGGAAAACTGAAAAGTGATATATTGCACTGTACAGCACAGGAACAAATTTCCAACGAAAGAACAGAAAAGCAAAGCACTACTTTGTAAACTGAATCACATGTGTGTCGCTCGCTCAATTAGGAATACAGGAAACCTGAAAAGTGATATATCACACTGTACAGCACAGGAACAAGTTTGGAAGGAAAGAACAGAAAAGAAAATCACTACTTTTGAACGGAATCACATGTGTGTCGCTCGCTCAATTAGGAATACAGGAAAACTGAAAAGTGTTATCTCGCACTGTATGACACAGAAACAAGTTTCCATTGAAAGAACAGAAAAAAAAGGACAACTTTGTAAACTAATACACATACGTGTGCCTGCTCAGTTATTATAACAGGAAAACTACAAAAGTGATATAACACAAACCCTAACCCTAACCCTAA
Organism: Meriones psammophilus; assembly: GCA_036365155.1. Classification (NCBI taxonomy): domain Eukaryota; kingdom Metazoa; phylum Chordata; class Mammalia; order Rodentia; family Muridae; genus Meriones; species Meriones psammophilus. Next base: position 8,531 of record JAEOAE010003603.1, on the reverse strand, counting down.
CCCTAACCCTAACCCCTAACCCTAACCCTAACCCTAACCCAAACGCCTAACCCTAACCCTAACCCTAACCCTAACCCTAACCCCCTAACGCTAACCAAAACCCTAACCCTAACCCTAACCCTACCCTAACGCTAACCCTAACCCTAACTTGTTCCTAAAAGGAAAAGTTTTCAACGAAAGAACAGAAAAGCAAAGCACTACATTGTAAACTAAATCACGGTGTGTGGCTCGCTTCAATTAAGAATACAGGAAAACTGAAATGGGATATATCGTGACTGTACAGCACAAGAACAATTTTCCAACAAAGGAACAGAAAAGCAAAGCACTACTTTGTAAAGTAAATCACATGTGTGTCGCCACTAATTAGGAATACAGGAAAACTGAAAAGTGATATATCGCACTGTACAGCACAGAAACAAGTTTACAACAGAAGAACAGAAACACAAAGCTCTTTCTTTTGAAAACTAAATCACATGTGGATGGCTTGCACAATTAGGAATAAAGGAAAATGAAAAGTGATATATCGAACTGTACAGCAAAGAAACAAGTTTTCATGGAAAGAACAGAAATGCAAAGCACAACTTTGTAAAATAATTCACGTCCCTGTTGCCTGTTCAATTATTATAACAGGAAAACTGAAAAAATCACGTGATATAACCCTAACCCTAACTCTGACCCTAACCCTAACCCTAACTTATTCCTACAAGTTTCCAAGGAATGAACATAAACCCAAAGGACTACTTTGTAAACTAAATCACACGTGTGTCGCTCGCTCAATTCGGAATACAGGAAAACTGAAAAGTGATATATTGCACTGTACAGCACAGGAACAAGTTTCCAACGAAAGAACAGAAAAGAAAGCACTACTTTGTAAACTAAATCACATGTGTGTCACTTGCTCAATTAGGATTACAGTAAAACTGAAAAGTGATATATCGTGACTGTACAGCACAGGAACAAGTTTCCAACGAAAGAACAGAATAGCAAAGCACTACTTTGTAAACTAATTCACATACGTATTGCCTGTCTGATTATTATAACAGGAAAACAGAAAAGTGATATATCGCACTGTACAGCACAGGAACATGTTTGGAACGAAAGAACAGAGAAGCAAAGCACTACTTTTGAATGGAATCACATGTGTGTCGCTCACTTAATTAGGAAAACAGGAAAAGTGAAAAGTGATATAACCCTAACCCTGAACATAACCCCATAACCCTAACCCCTAACCCCTAACCTTAAACCCTAACCATAACGATAACCCTAACCCTAACCCTGCCCTAAACCTAACCCCTAAAACTAACCCTAACCCTAACTTGTTCCTAAAAGGATTATAACAATTATTATAACAGGAAAACTGAAAAGTGATATATCGCACTGTACAGCACAGGAACAAGTTTGGAAATGAAAGAACAAAAAAGCAAAGCAATACTTTTAATCAGAATCACATGTGTGTCACGCTACCAATTAGGAATAAAGGAAAACTGAAAAGTGATGTATCAAACTGTAGATCAAAAAACAATTTTCATCGAAAAACAGAAACGCAAAGCACAACTTTGTAAACTAATTCACATACGTGTCGCCTGTTCAATTATGATAACAGGAAAACTGAAAAGTGATATAACCCTAACCCTAACACTAACCCTAACACTAACTCAATCACCCTAACTCTAACCCTAACCCTAACCCTAACCCTAACCCTAACCCTAACCCCTAACACTAACCCTAACCCTAACCCCCTGCCCTAACCCTAACCCTAACCCTAACAGGAACAAGTTTCCAAAGAAAGAACATAAACGCAAAGCACTACTTTGTAAACCAAATCACATGTGTGTTGCTCGCTTCAATTAGGAATACAGGAAATCTGAAAAGTGATATATTGCACTGTACAGCACAGGAACAAGTTTCAAACGAAAGAACAGAAAAGCAAAGCACTACTTTTAAACAGAATCACATGTGTGTCGCCGCTAATTAGGAATACAGGAAAACTGAAAAGTGTTATCTCGCACTGTATGGCAAAGAAACAATTTTCCATCGAAAGAACAGAAAAAAAAGGACAACTTTGTAAACTAATACACATACGTGTGTCTGCTCAGTTATTATAACAGGAAAACTGCAAAAGTGATATAACCCTAACCCTAACACTAACACTAATCCCCCAACCCTAACCCTAACCATAACCCAAACGCCTAACCTCACCCTAACACTAACCCTAACCATGACCCTAACCCTAACTTGTTCTTAACAGGAACAAGTTTCCAATGAAATAACATAAAGGCAAAGCACTACTTTGTAAATTAAATCACATGTGTGTACCTCGCTCAATTAGGACTACAGGAAAACTGAAAAGTTATAAATTGCACTGTACAGCACAGGAACAAGTTTCAAACGAAAGAACAGAAAAGCAAAGCACCACTTTTAAACAGAATTACATGTGTGTCGCTCCCTCAATTAGGAATACAGGAAAACTGAAAAGTGTTATCTCGCACTGTATGGCACAGAAACAAGTTTCCATCGAAAGAACAGAAACGCAAAGCACAACTTTGTGAACTAATTCACATACAGGATGCCCGTTCAGTTATTATAACAGGAAAACTGAAAAGTGATATAACCCTAACCCTATCCCTAACCCTAACCCTAACCCCCTAACTGTAACCCTAAACTTAACCCCTAACCCTGACTCTAATCCTAACCCTAACCCCTAACCCTAACCCTAACTCTAACCCGAACCTTAACCCTAACCCTACCTTAACCATAGCCCTAAATCTAACCCTACCTTGTTCCTGACAGGAACAAGTTTCCAACGAAAGAACATAAACGCAAAGCACTACTTTGTAAACTAAATAACATGTGTATCGCTCGTTCAATTAGGAATACAGGAAAACTGAAAAGTAATATATCGCACTGTACAGCACAGGAACAATTTTCCAATGACAGAACAGAAAAGCAAAGCACTACTTTTAAACGGAATCACATGTGTGTCGCTCGCTCTATTAGGAATACAGGAAAACTGAAAAGTGTTATCTCGCACTGTATGGCACAGAAACAAGTTTCCATCGAAAAGAACAGAAAAAAGGACAACTTTGTAAACTAATACACATACTTGTTGCCTGCTCAGTTATTATAACAGGAAAACTGCAAAGTGATATAACCCAAACCCTAACCCTAACCCTAACCCTAACCCTAACCCCTAACCCTAACCCTAACCCTAACCCTAACCCAAACGCCTAACCCTAACCCTAACCCTAACCCTAACCCTAACGCCCAACCAAAACCCTAACCCTAACCCTAACCCTAACCCTACCCTAACCCTAACCCTAACACTAACCCTAACCCTAACTTGTTCCTAAAAGGAAAAGTTTTCAACGAAAGAACAGAAAAGCAAAGCACTACATTGTAAACTAAATCACGGTGTGGCTCGCTTCAATTAAGAATACAGGAAAACTCAAATGGGATATATCGACTTACAGCACAAGAACAATTTTCCAACAAAGGAACAGAAAAGCAAAGCACTACTTTGTAAAGTAAATCACATGTGTGTCGCTCGCTCAATTAGGAATACAGGAAAACTGAAAAGTGATATATTGCACTGTACAGCACAGGAACAAATTTCCAACGAAAGAACAGAAAAGCAAAGCACTACTTTGTAAACTGAATCACATGTGTGTCGCTCGCTCAATTAGGAATACAGGAAACCTGAAAAGTGATATATCACACTCTACAGCACAGGAACAAGTTTGGAATGAAAGAACAGAAAAGAATATCACTACTTTTGAACGTAATCGCATGTGTGTCGCTCGCTCAATTAGGAATACAGGAAAACTGAAAAGTGTTATCTCGCACTGTATGGCACAGAAACAAGTTTCCATCGAAAGAACAGAAACGCAAAGCACAACTTTGTAAACTAATTCACATACAGGATGCCCGTTCAGTGATTATAACAGGAAAACTGAAAAGTGATATAACCCTAACCCTATCCCTAACCCTAACCCTAACCCCCTAACCGTAACCCTAACCCTAACCCACTAACCCTGACTCTAATCCTAACCCTAACCCCTAACCATAACCCTAACTCTAACCCTACCTTGTTCCTGACAGGAACAAGTTTCCAACGAAAGAACATAAACGCAAAGCACTACTTTGTAAACTAAATAACATGTGTATCGCTTGCTCAATTAGGAATACAGGAAAACTAAAAGTAATATATCGCAGTGTACAGCACAGGAACAATTTTCCAATGAAAGAACAGAAAAGCAAAGCACTACTTTTTAAACGGAATCACATGTGTGTCGACGCCTATTAGGAATACAGGAAAACTGAAAAGTGTTATCTCGCACTGTATGGCACAGAAACAAGTTTCCATCGAAGAACAGAAACGCAAAGCACAACTTTGTAAAACTAATTCACATACAGGATGCCCGCCAGTTATTATAACAGGAAAAACTGAAAAGTGATATAACCCTAACCCTAACCCTAACCCTAATGCCCAACCAAAACCCTAACCCTAACCCTAACCCTAACCCTACCCTAACCCTAACCCTAACACTAACCCTAACCCTAACTTATTCCTAAAAGGAAAAGTTTTCAATGAAAGAACAGAAAAGCAAAGCACTACATTGTAAACTAAATCACGGTGTGGGCTCGCCAATTAAGAATACAGGAAAACTGAAATGGGATATATCGCACTGTACAGCACAAGAACAACTTTCCAACAAAGGAACAGAAAAGCAAAGCACTACTTTGTAAAGTAAATCACATGTGTGTCGTCACTCAATTAGGAATACAGGAAAACTGAAAAGTGATATATTGCACTGTACAGCACAGGAACAAATTTCCAACGAAAGAACAGAAAAGCAAAGCACTACTTTGTAAACTGAATCACATGTGTGTCGCCGCTCAATTAGGAATACAGGAAACCTGAAAAAGTGATATATCACACTGTACAGCACAGGAACAAGTTTGGAATGAAAGAACAGAAAAGAATATCACTACTTTTGAACCTAATCGCATGTGTGTTGCTCGCCAATTAGGAATACAGGAAAACTGAAAAGTGTTATCTCAAGACTGTATGGCACAGAAACAAGTTTCCATCGAAGAACAGAAACGCAAAGCACAACTTTGTAAACTAATTCACATACAGGATGCCCGTTCAGTGATTATAACAGGAAAACTGAAAAGTGATATAACCCTAACCCTATCCCTAACCCTAACCCTAACCCCCTAACCGTAACCCTAACCCTAACCCCCTAACCCTGACTCTAATCCTAACCCTAACCCCTAACCCTAACCCTAACTCTAACCCGAACCCTAACCCTAACCCTACCTTAACCATAACCCTAACTCTAACCCTACCTTGTTCCTGACAGGAACAAGTTTCCAACGAAAGAACATAAACGCAAAGCACTACTTTGTAAACTAAATAACATGTGTATCGCTCGTTCAATTAGGAATACAGGAAAACTGAAAAGTAATATATCGCAGTGTACAGCACAGGAACAATTTTCCAATGAAAGAACAGAAAAGCAAAGCACTACTTTTAAACGGAATCACATGTGTGTCGCTCGCTCTATTAGGAATACAGGAAAACTGAAAAGTGTTATCTCGCACTGTATGGCACAGAAACAAGTTTCCATCGAAAGAACAGAAACGCAAAGCACAAATTTGTAAATTAATTCACATACAGGATGCCCGTTCAGTTATTATAACAGGAAAACTGAAAAGTGATATAACCCTAACCCTAACCCTAACCCTAATGCCCAACCAAAACCCTAACCGTAACCCTAACCCTAACCCTACCCTAACCCTAACCCTAACACTAACCCTAACCCTAACTTGTTCCTAAAAGGAAAAGTTTTCGAATGAAAGAACAGAAAAGCAAAGCACTACATTGTAAACTAAATCACGTGTGTGGCTCGCTCAATTAAGAATACAGGAAAACTGAAATGGGATATATCGCACTGTACAGCACAAGAACAACTTTCCAACAAAGGAACAGAAAAGCAAAGCACTACTTTGTAAAGTAAATCACATGTGTGTCGCTTGGAACATTAGGCAATACAGGAATACAGGAAACCTGAAAAGTGATATATCACACTGTACAGCACAGGAACAAGTTTGGAATGAAAGAACAGAAAAGAAAATCACTACTTTTGAACGGAATCACACGTGTGTCGCTCGCTCAATTAGGAATACAGGAAAACTGAAAAGTGTTATCTCGCACTGTATGGCACAGAAACAAGTTTCCATCGAAAGAACAGAAACGCAAAGCACAACTTTTTAAACTAATTCACATACATGATGCCCGTTCAGTTATTATAATATGAAAACTGAAAAGTGATATAACCCTAACCCTATCCCGAACCCTAACCCTAACCCCCTAACCGTAACCCTAACCCTAACCCCCTAACCCTGACTCTAATCCTAACCCTAACCCCTAACCCTAACCCTAACTCTAACCCAACCCTAACCCTAACCCTACCTTAACCATAACCCTAACTCTAACCCTACCTTGTTCCTGACAGGAACAAGTTTCCAACGAAAGAACATAAACGCAAAGCACTACTTTGTAAACTAAATAACATGTGTATCGCTCGTTCAATTAGGAATACAGGAAAACTGAAAAGTAATATATCGCACTGTACAGCACAGGAACAAGTTTCCAACAAAAGAACAGAAAAGCAAAGCACTACTTTTAAACGGAATCACATGTGTGTCGCTCGCTTATTAGGAATACAGGAAAACTGAAAAGTGTTATCTCAAGACTGTATGGCACAGAAACAAGTTTCCATCGAAAGAACAGAAAAAAGGACAACTTTGTAAACTAAAAAAACATACGTGTTGCCTGCTCAGTTATTATAACAGGAAAACTGCAAAGTGATATAACCCAAACCCTAACCCTAACCCTAACCCTAACCCTAACCCCTAACCCTAACCCTAACCCTAACCCAAACGCCTAACCCTAACCCAAACCCTAACCCTAACCCTAACCCTAACCCTAACCCTAACCCCTAACCCTAACCCTAACCCTAACCCAAACGCCTAACCCTAACCCTAACCCTAACCCCTAACCCTAACGCCCAACCAAAACCCCTAACCCTAACCCTAACCCTAACCCTACCCTAACCCTAACCCTAACACTAAATCCTAACCCTAACTTGTTCCTAAAAGGAAAAGTTTTCCAACGAAAAGAACAGAAAAGCAAAGCACTACATTGTAAACTAAATCACGTGTGTGGCTCGCCTTTCAATTAAGAATACAGGAAAACTGAATGGGATATATCGCACTGTACAGCACAAGAACAATTTTCCAACAAAGGAACAGAAAAGCAAAGCACTACTTTGTAAAGTAAATCACATGTGTCGCCGCTTCAATTAGGAATACAGGAAAACTGAAAAGTGTTTTTCAAGACTGTATGGCACAGAAACAAGTTTCCATCGAAAGAACAGAAAAAAAAAAGGACAACTTTGTAAACTAATACACATACTTGTTGTCTGCTCAGTTATTATAACAGGAAAACTGCAAAGTGATATAACCCAAACCCTAACCCTATCCCTAACCCTAACACTAACCCCCTAACCCTAACCCTAACCCTAACGCCCAGCCAAAACCCTAACCCTAACCATAACCCTAACCCTAACCCTAACCCTACCCTAACCCTAACCCTAACACTAACCCTAACCCTAACTTGTTCCTAAAAGGAAAAGTTTTCTAACGAAAGAACAGAAAAGCAAAGCACTACATTGTAAACTAAATCACGTGTGGCTCACTCAATTAAGAATACAGGAAAACTGAAATGGGATATATCGACGACTCTACAGCACAAGAACAATTTTCCAACAAAGGAACAGAAAAGCAAAGCACTACTTTGTAAAGTAAATCACATGTGTGTCGCTTGCTCAATTAGGAATACAGGAAAACTGAAAAGTGATATATCGTGACTGTACATCACAGGAACAAGTTTCAAGGAAAGAACAGAAAAGCAAAGCACTACTTTGTAAACTAAATCACATGTGTGTTGCTTGCTCAATTAAGAATACAGGAGGGACTAGGGAGCTGCCTCAACTCAGAGATCTGGAGCGCCACGGCCAAGAGCCGCCACCATGCCTCTGGCTAGAGATCTGTTACACCTTCCTTGGAAGAGGAAAAGAAAAACATAAAAAGAAGCGGCTGGTTCAGAGCCCAAATTTACTTCATGGATGTGAAATGTCCAGGATGCTAAAGATTACAACAGTCTTCAGCCATGCTCAGACAGTGGTTCTTTGTGTAGGCTGTTCAACAGTGCTGTGCCAGCCCACAGGAGGAAAAGCCAGGCTCACAGAGGGCTGCCCATTTAGAAGAAAGCAACACTGATCAGTTATACAAGTTCCTGAATTTGTGTTTTTCACAGAAAGCCTTATCAAGTTCAGTTACTCTACCAAGACAATGTAATTACATTTGATTTTATAAAGTATACAACAGTGACCTCCTATTTTGCTGTCAGCTTTTCAATAAAGTTTTAATTATGGACAAAAAAAAAAAAAAAAAAGAATACA
>JAEOAE010001083.1:0-51375 GCA_036365155.1 Meriones psammophilus | reverse complement strand
TGACATGAAGTCAGTGGCTGGCTCTTTGATAAAATATTTTTTTTAAGGATGGAGAAAACTGTCCTAAGTTGTCTGAGTGAGTTGAAGCTAACTTTCTTATTTTGTGTTTTTAATGTCTAGATTATACTTGGCACTTGCAAACTAGCAACTGGCAAATGCTACCCTGGAAGGCCTGTGACACAGGATGTGGACAGGGCCCCATGGTTTGAGGACAGGCTGCAGGTGCCCGTGGAGCAGTGTGTACTTGCGGCACAGAAGTACAGGGCTGAATCTCCAGGCTGAGTGTCTGTGATGTGCAGGGAGAAGTGTTTGGCTTTCTTATCCAGTGAAACTGTGAGTCTTTGGTTCTGCTTTCTGTCCACATTTGAACGAATGTCCATGATGAACTGAGGACCTTTCCCAGGTTCTTGCTTATACCAAGGGAAATAGTTTGAGGCACTGTCTGTGTACGTGCAGTTAATGACAGCGCTGGCTCCCTCCTGAACTCTCAGGATGGAAGGGTGCTGCTCCACCTGCTCTCCTTGGCTCATCCCTGTGCAGAAAGATGGAGAGAAAGGAGAAAGGTTGTCAGGTCATCACTTTCCAGAAATCTCTTTTTCTACAGTAACTAGAGAAAACCTGAATAAAATATCGATTCCCCCAGATGTCTCAGAAATCCCCACTGGTTATTCTGAGGCCCTAAAATATTAACTCACCATCCATCTGCAGCCACAGAAACATGAATAAAGTAGGAACATATGACTTCATTGTTCTTATCAATGAAATTGAAATCCAGTGTAAACCTTGATGGCCGGAAGGTCAGCTACAGCTGCTAGGGTGTTGTTCTTTCTCAGTAACAATTCTAGCTCTGGAGTCTTCCCCTCAGCCACTGAGGAAAGGGCTTAGCTTCTGCACAGTCAGCACAGAAAGAAATGAATTCTCTGCATCCTCCCCAGCAGTTGAGAATTACTGCCACCTTGTGGTTGAATCTCTAACCAGCAAAGAGTCTGGTTAAGTGTTCTCTGACCCTATGTGTCTCAGACACATAAAACACAATATGTCATATCACGTGGGTTCTAGTACTGAGAGAGAAAGGATAGTATTTATACATACTAGTGAAGCTGTTTCTTTCTTTACATGTAGTATAGGCTATGTATGATGCTTCATATATGAATGTATGTACATAATATGTTCATATATAAACGTATATATGTGGTGTATATATGGATGTGTTTGTGAGTTAGTATGTCTCTGTGTGTGTCACATTTATTCTGTCTAGAAATGTTTTGACCTTTCCACTCTCACACTGCAGAATTCTTGGATCATTAATCAAGCATTCTCCCATTTCTTAGAGAAATATGCTTAGGTGTGTAGTTGTCCTTGTGAATTACATCACTCAAGAAAATGCTTTTTCAAGTCTCTTATGGGCTTTCAGTAGCAAGAAGACAGCGTTCTTTCTATTCCCGTGATTTCTTGTTGATAATATAACTACGATGTTTCAATGTTTGTATCTTGCATTCCATAGAAACCAGCCTGGAATCACAAATGCACATAGCTACTCTTAGAAAATGTCTCATGAGTCACTTGGTCATGAGAGTGGCAACATCCATGTGGCTTATTCTCACAGCATCCAGTGTTGTCGACTGAGTTACTGATAGAAAAGTGTTGCGACCCGGCTAACCGTCTCGCCAGCAAGAATGCACACGGACAACAGGATCCTTCTGCAGCAGGCTTTATTATAGTCAAACCATGAAAGGAGGAAGACCCCAAGCCCCAAAGTGGTGCGGCTTAAATAAGCCCTGATTGCACCCAAGTGACGTGAAGTGATGTGTCATACCCTGATTGGCTGCTTACTCATCACCCTGTCTGACGGCCCGGGCTCGGGCAGTGGCTTGGTGTGCTTTTGCAACTCGCACATGCGCTCTAGAGGTTCTTTACCAGTTCTGAGGGCAGATGTCAGCGCCATCTTGTAATGGTGTCTGAACTTCAGCTCTCCACATCTCCCCCTTTTTGTTTTAAATATAGCAAGTCCTCTTCCGCGGACGAGGTGCTGTGCCAATTTATTTGAGAACATTACCAACGTCTGAGCCTGGTGGAAGGCAATGCTCCGCCCTTACCTGTCATTGGAGCAACCTCCTCACAGCGCGGCTGTCCTGTCTTAGGCGGGTGGAGACTTATTTGCACTCTTCCATCACTGACTTTCCAGACCATTTGATTTTTATACTCATGAGGAGAAAACATGGAATCGCACCCATCCCCATGCAATGGGAATACGTCCCTGGGAGTGCAAGGGCTGCTAATCCAGTCTCATCCAATTTTGTGGCACTACAACTACAAAGGCAGAGGTAACATTGTTGTTCATCATTCTTTTAACATTGAAAGCCAAACCTCGGGATACGAGCCTTGCTCCAGGGCTGCTAGTGCTTGTGCGATCACCACCTTGTCACATTTTTGTTGGGTTTTGAGTTTGCAGAACAACCAGAGTAAAAACACTAAGCCACAACATAATGCTGCACCAAACATTCCAATGCCCACCCATTCTTTAAAATAAGAAAAGGCGGAAGAAACCCAGGATAATAAGCCATCTGTGAGCGATAAATCCACTCGAGTAGAATTAGTGGTCACCACCGCTGCCCTTAGCTCTTCAAGCATTTCTTCAAATCCTTCTGACCAATTTCCTGCAAGATATAAAGACAATTTCCTGGACAAATTAGGGGCTGGGGTAAGATTTTCATATTGTACACTGGTAATACAGAGTGCTCCTATTTTTCTTTCACATCCTAATTGAGCCAATTGAAATAAAATATCTATTCTTTCTTCCACAAGATCCAGACGCTGGTTAAGAACCATCAATCCACCTTTTAATTGTGCGCTAGCAGATGCATGAAGGTTCATGGCTTCAGCCACACCTGCTGACAATTGATTTACTGTTGTGCTTGTTTGGACTGAATTTGTCATTGCCAAGCCGGCTGCAGTGGCAGCAACTGCACTGACAGCGATGGCAGTAACAACAGCTGCGGTGATGCCAAAATCTCTCTTCTATCTAAACAGGGAGAGGGTGGATGGAGTCTCCACAGGGATTGGGATCCACTGCAGGACTCTAACAACCAGGGCACGAGCGTAACGCCTGGCATTCCAACATTGCGACATCCAGCATGTCTCATTGGTACAATTTCTAAAAGAATTATTGGACAAAACAAGGAAAAAAGGGGGATAAACGCAGACAGGACTAGGCGGAAAAGCCGTCTGATTTGTAATGGTTCTATTCCAATTGGTAATTTGCCTTATCGCATTCACCATTTCCATATCCTTTTTTAACACAGTACCATTTAGGGCGCCCATGACGGTCGATTTCCCTACAGTACCACCATTAATGAATCCCGGAGGATTGAGGTCCGTACAACTACCATTTATCCCACAAAAGTACCCATTTATGAAAAGGGGCCATATCTCGATGTTGTATAAAGAGCCCCTTTTTCATTACCCAATCTTTTGTAGGATCCATCAACATATTTGGGGAAAAGGAAGAGGTTTTATTTTTGTCAGCCCATCGAGTAATGCGCAACTGGCAGTCGGACCATGGAGGGATGGTCTCATCATCCTCCCATGCACATGAAGGGGCCACCCTAGGTTGAAGAGGTCTATTTTTATCTAAAAAATTTGGTCCTAAAAAGGAACCGTTTATCCAGGTGACCTTTTGCCAAAAGGTATAATAGACATCAATGGTGTCGTTATTACCCCTTTTCTTTTGGGTCATAACTTCCCAATTCCAATCCTTATGGCTAAATGACTCAAGAATCCTTTTTTGGTAAGCCGAACACAATCTCCTACGGAATCCTCGATTTGAAAGCAAAGGGAGCCAGCTTCTGGAAAGTCATGGCTTTCCCCTAATGATGCCTCAGTCTCATCATAAGGCAAATAAGGCAGGCCTAAATCTTTATTGGACGAGAAAAATTTTGGAAAAACCAATGAATTATGTCTGACCGGCATAGGCTTCGGGAATGCAGACAAAATGGCCGAATGTTGTACTCCCACAATACTAGGAACCTGATTTAGAAGGATCCAAGCAAGAACTGGAATTAGTTGCAGGTATATTCATTGGAGGATCATCTTCAGCTGCTGCGAGCTTTCACGTGAGGTGCTCCGGTACCCAGAATGGATTGTTTTCTTCCTGTGGGAAAACACAGACAGCTCCCCTGGATCTTATTAAAATAGGATCTGGGCCTTTCCACTGACCAGTCAAGACATCCTTCCATTTGACCATTTCCTTAGGCCTATCAGGCTCTAAGCAGTGGCGATCAGCCGCCGAGTGGCCCTGACTGTCCAAATTTAAAAAATTGAGAGTAAAGATTGCCAAGGAAACAGTCACTCGTGGCACTGAGGGCAGAGCCTCCTCAACTCCCCCTTTTTGTTTTATTAAGTAGGACTTTAGAGTGCAATGAGCACGTTCAATAATACTCTGTCCCTGAGGATTATATGGGAGACCCGTTAGGTGGGTCACTCCCATTTGATGACAAAACTGTCCAAATTTTTGAGAAGTATAGGCTGGCCCATTATCAGTTTTTAGAATTTTGGGCTTTCCCCAGGCACTCCATGCCTCCAAGCAATGTTGAATAACATGGGCTGCCTTTTCTCTAGTCAGGGGAGAAGCAAACATAACTCCAGAGCAAGTATCAATGGAAACATGTAAATATTGTAGTTTGCCAAAAGATGAAATGTTAGTAACATCCATTTGCCACATCTGTAGCGGACGGATTCCTCTGGGATTAATCCCAACATGAGGCACAGATAAAAACTGACAACAATTTTGACATTGGGTAACAATATCTCTAGCTTCCTTTCTAGTTATGTCAAATCGATGACACAATGTCTCAGCTGTTACATGAAATTTTTTATGAAACTCCTTAGCCAATTCTAACTTTGAAAGGAGGGCAAATGCAATCATCTTTGTGGCTCTATCTGCCAGGTCATTTCCATAGGACATGGGCCCCGGTAGACCGAAATGAGCCCTAATATGTGTAATAAAAACAGGGGATCTTCTGGTAATTAAGGCAAACTGAATCCTTTGAAAAATTTTTGCAAGTTTGCTAGATGCTTTAATCAATCCAGCAGCCTCTAAGATTTTGGTTGCATTTACCACATAACTAGAATCAGAAACAATATTTAAGGGACCTGGAAATTTTTTCAAAACTTTTAGCACTACTAAACATTCCACAATTTGAGGCGAGGTCTCATGATATTGCTTAGAAACAACTTTATTATTAACCACATAAGCTCCCACTCCTGTTTTTGACCCGTCTGTATAAACTACCAGTCCATCCCGAAGTGGTTCCTGGGACGTTACATGCGGGAAGACTACCTCTTGAGTTAAAGCAAATTGCAAAACAGGGTGTCGAGGATAATGATATCAATCAAACCACTAAAGGAGGTAACTAGCACCGCCCAAGTATCAGAGGTAGCAGTCAATACCTGAACCTGATGAGCTGTATAAGGCACTATTAAGAACTTTGGCTCCTTCCCAAAGTATGTAATGGCTGCTTTTATCCCATGAAGTGCAAGTTGAGCAACTGCATCTGGATACCATTCAATAATTGTTGCAGAAGCATTGGGATGAACCCACAATAAGGGTCCATCTTGCCATAATACAGCAGTTGGTAAATGTTTAATTTTAATGACACACAGGTCAAAGGTCTTAGTTTCATCTACACGTTTTAATTGGGCATCTCGTAAAGCGTCTTCTACCACTTGCAGGGCGTGGCTTGCAGCCGGTGTTAAGGCTCTGGGTGAAGAAATATGAGCATCCCCTTAGAAAATGTCAAATAGGGGTTTTAATTCAGCAGAAGGAATCTTTAAAAACGGCCTAAGCCAATTTATATCACCTAATAATTTTTGAAAATCATTTAAGGTATGCAAATGGGCCCTGCGAATTTCTATTTTTTTAAGGAACTATTTTGTCCGGGTAAATGACCGTCCCCAAAAAGGAACCTACTTCTGAAATCTGGACCTTTTCAGTGGCAATATGCAATCCCCATTGTTGCAGGGTTTTTTGCAACAAAGGATAAAGGATATGCATCTTGCAAGATGGCTAACTCCTCATGGCACAAGACAATATCATCCATATAGTGAATCAGCAACAAGGAAGGAAATTGCTGTCTAACTTGTTCAAGAGCCATCTGCACATACAATTGACACATGGTGGGGCTATTAGCCATGCCTTGAGGTAAAACCCTCCATTGATATCTTTTATCTGGTTCATGATGATTAACAGAGGGTAATGTAAAGGCAAATCTTTGTCTGTCTTGTGGGCACAATGGAATGGAGAAAAAACAATCCTTGATGTCTATTATTATAATTCTCCATTTCTTAGGCAGGGCTGAAAGCAGAGGCAAGCCTCGTTGCACTGTTCCAAATAATCGCATCTGTGCATTAATAGCCCTCAAATCATGGAGAAGTCTCCATTTTCCTGATTTTTTTTTTATAACAAAAATGGGTGTATTCCATGGAGAGGTAGAGGGCTCCAAATGACCAAGTTGTACTTGCTCTTTAATTAATCTAGTGGCAGCCTCTAACTTTTCAGAGGAAAGGGGCCATTGAGGAACCCATACGGCTTCCCCTGTGAGCCAGGATATGGGCATGGAACCCTCAATGGCGGCTAATGAAAACCCAAGCCCTATCTTCCTTTATTACTTTCTTGCGAAACTGGGTTTACTCTCCCTTGTTCTTTCTTGCCAAGGCCTTTTCCTTCCTTATAACCCATCCTTTTCATAATATCAACTGCTTGTTGAGAATACTCATTGGTCAATGCTAATCCTAAATCCTGCAAAATATCTCTTCCCCAGAGATTGACAGGGAGAGGAAGAACATATGGTATGAAACTTCCTGTTTGACCTTCCGGTGCTTGCCACATCAAAGAACGTGAACTAACTGCAGGGCTGGCCTCATATCCCAACCCTTGTAAGGAGTGGGATGATTGTGTAACAGGCCATGCCTTAGGCCACCAGGTGGAAGAGATAATGCTTTTATCAGCCCCTGTGTCCAAAATACCAGTAAAACTTTTCCCTTCTATTTGTAGTTGTAGGGTAGGTCTCGTTTTAAGATCAACTACCAAATGAGCAAAATCTGTTCCTGTGGAACCCAGTCTTTTTGCGCCCCTTGGTGTTCCGGTAGATGGAAAACAGTCATGAAGGCTTGGGAGGAGGACTAATTGAGCAATCCTATCTCCAGGAGAAATAGAAAATATGCCTTGGGGGCAGGAACAAAGCACCTGGAGCTGTCCTGTAAAATCCTGATCTAATATACCAGGATGGACCATAAGTCCTTTTAGAGTGAGAGAGGAGCGACCCAAAATAAGACCAACACTTCCTTGAGGCAGGGGGCCTTCAAACTCCACTGGGACAGGTCGCACCCCCATGTGTGGCATTAATAAGAATTGGGAGGTAGAACGGAGGTCCAACCCTGCTGATCCTCTTGTTTCTCTACAGCTGGATAAACCCTCCTGTTGCCTGCCTGTGTCCCATATCTTTTTGGGCCCTGAGACCTGGGGCTCTGGGGCCCGTTTTTTGGAACATTTTCATTTCTCTCCTCAGAAGGGGTGTCATGCTGTATAAGTTTTCCCTGAATATCTCTGACTGAGCGGCATTCATTAGCCCAGTGATTGCCTTTTCTACACTTAGGGCAAAGTCCAGGAACTTTCTTTTGCGCAGACACACGACAGTCTCTTTTTAAATGACCCATTTTGCCAAAATTAAAACAAACTTTATTGTTTCCAGAACTTGGGCAGTTCTTGCTCTGTAATATGGCTGCCGCCAGACCGGCATTGGTAAGCGGGCCTCGGAGTCCTCAGCAAACTTTTATCCAATCTGTTAGCCCTTTGCTCCTTCTGGGGTATTGACTGCCTTGCATTCTGGTGAAGCATTCTCATACACCAGTTGTTCTATCATTGGTCGGACCCGTTCCGGGTCTCCAAATATTCTACCT
The DNA here is from genome assembly GCA_036365155.1 of Meriones psammophilus. Taxonomy (NCBI): domain Eukaryota; kingdom Metazoa; phylum Chordata; class Mammalia; order Rodentia; family Muridae; genus Meriones; species Meriones psammophilus. Next base: position 43,419 of record JAEOAE010001083.1, on the reverse strand, counting down.
GCTGCATCTGTCATTCTGGCCACAAAATCTGAAAATGGCTCTTGAGGACCCTGGACAATTTTTGTTAAATGACCTTCGGTCCCACCCTTCTTTGAAAGGGCCTTCCATGCTTTAATTGCAGCAGCAGATATTTGGCCGTATGCTCCCCAATCATAATCTGTCTGTTGCTGAACATGTGGATCTTGTCCTGTTAGTAGCTCAAAGGTCCAGCATCATTGTCTTGTGCATTAGCATTAGCCCTAGCTTGGGATTGACAGGCATCATGCCTTAAAGCTTTCCATTCCAAATACACTCCCATATTGGGGAGGGCAGCTTTCACTACAGTCTGCCAATCATTTGGGGTCATTGCTGTAGAGCCTAGCCTCCCAAGCTGCATAATTGTAAAATTAGCATCCACCCCGTACTTATTAACTGACTCTGCCAGTTCCTTGACTAGAGGGTAATCTATAGGTACGTGGACATGGCCTCCCTCCACATCTTCAAATACTGGAAAAGTCTGAAAAATTTTGTGACTATCTTTTGTTGAAAAGAAGGAATCAGGACAGTGCTTCCCAGTGTAGGGTGGAGGAGCACTAGGGACAACGGGAGCGGCCAACTGAGAAAGTGCACACTTCCTGTTCCTCATACTACTTTGCTTCCGAAACAACAATAATGGCCGCTCATCTGGGTGGTATCGTTCTTCCTCATAGCGGGCTGCTTCCTCCTCTAAGTCTGACTCCTCGGAGGGACTCAACTCCTCCGACTCAGAATTGTCAATTTCTAAAGCCTCTAGTTTTTTTGTCGGATAGAGAGGCTCCTTTTTAGATTTTTTCTTCTCCTTATCATGTTTCTCTCCCAGGGTGTCCTTTCCCTTACCTTTCACTCCTGCGGCTTTAACATCCACAGAAGGGCCTTTTTTCTTAGAGACGTCTTTATTTCTATCCATTGGGGCCCCTAATATTTTGTCACGTTCTGTTTCTGACATGCTGTCTTGTATCTCCTCTAACACTCCCTGACCAGCCTTAATAGATGAACGGCAGTTTTCATCTTCCAAGCAAGATTTAACCAAAAGCCACATCGATCTAGTGCCTGCTCTTAGCCTTCCGTTAATCTCTTCCCTTTCGAGATCGCCCTCAAGCTTGTCCCAAGAGGCGAGCGTCAGCGACCCTGAGCAGATGAACCAGGGCGCCACTCGATCAATCTCCGCCACAAATCCCTCTAACTTCCTCTTGGAAATTGTAAGTTCATGTTGCCTCAAAAGCGATTGGAGTGCCGTGATCACCGAGTGGGATGCTCCCATGTTGCTCTCTTATCTACGAGCGAACTAACACAAAGAGGGGTAGTGCAGCTTATCTACATCCGTCTGATCATACCCACAACACTCAGAAAGGACACAGCGGCTTATCTACGTCCGCCTTACCGTGTCCCTCAACAACGGTGTATATTAGCACCAACCCTTATGAAAACAAAATGAAAACCAAAAGAAAGAGGACAAGGGCAACGATCACAACAGGGAAGGCAATAAGGGCTCCTGCTAGCTGAGGTGAAAGATGAGATAAGTCAAGATCAAACATGCCTCTCAGAACTTACCCTAATGCTGCAGTTCTGAATCCTCCCCGCGAACGGGGGGTCTCCTCAGCACCTGCAATAGCAGGCTCCAGGCATCCCGGGTTTCGGCACCAGATGTTGCAACCTGCGTAATCATCTCGCCAGCAAGAACGCACACGGACAACAGGATCCTTCTGCAGCAGGCTTTATTATAGTCAAGCCATGAAAGGAGGAAGACCCCAAGCCCAAAGTGGTGCTGCTTAAATAAGCCCTGATCGCACCCAAGTGACGTGAAGTGTCGTGTCATACTCTGATTGGCTGCTTACTCATCACCCAGTCTGACGGCCTGGTCTCGGCCAGTGGCTTGGCTTGCTTTCGCAACTTGCACATGCGCTCTAGAGGTTCTTTACCAGTTCTGAGGGCGGATGTCAGCGCCATCTTGTAATGGCGTCTGAACTTCAGCTCTCCACAGAAAAGTAGTGTGGATCCCCTGGAGAACTGCCAAGTACTGCAACAACCCAGCTTTCCTCCTTCCTCTGGCACTTCCTAGCACCCCTTTGATTCTAGCCCATGTTCTTTCCTTTGTGTCTACTGCAAATATCTAAAAACACCATGTATCTGGAAATCTAGTGTATGTGGGCTCATGAAGCAGGTAGGCCAGAGTTACTGTCCTCTATTTCAGTTCCCTGGTACCATCTCCAGCCCTGTAATAGACCACCTGCAGTGGCCTATTCATTCACTCTTCCTCTGTTCTCTGGGATTCAGCTGAATCTCTTTGCATTTCCTCTCCTCCCTCACCCCTATTACTTTGTGTCAAATACCAACAGAGACACCCCTTCCTGGGAACCTGGAGGCCACACCTGTCTGGGAAACAGGTAGCCCATCCTCACTCACCCTCATGCCCTACAGTGAAATTTCCCCAGTTTCACCCCTACCCATGAGGCCAACCACTTGAATGGGACTGTCCTTCTCTGTTTCTATATTTCAGGTACTGCATCAAGCCTTGCAGAAGACTCAGCTTGCCTCATTCTTATGAACCCTCTTAGGATTTTCTCTAGTTAATCTCCTTTCCTTCATGCCATCCTCATATATATATATATATATATATATATATATATATATATATATATATATATAACCTTTGGTAAGCCTCAGAGGTAAGCTTCACCAACAGAGTACAAGACAAAAAATAATCCTGGGAGAAAATATCCATGAAAGCTAGGACACCATAACGAGATTGAATCTACAAATGATATAAATAAAGGAGAAGAAACCTGTCATTCCTGTTGGCAGAGGCCTGGACTGTAGCTGGGGTACTGGAGCTCAGCTCTGGGACAGAGACAATGGGTTCCATTTCCCTCAAGGGCAGTTATAGCACCTTAGGATGAGGCATAAGTGTGCTAAGCCAGGGTGTGGAAAAGATATTTTGTTGAGTATTTTTGCATCAATGTTCATAAGGGAGATTCATTTGAAAATTTCTTTCTTTGTTGGGTCTTTGTGTGGTTAGGTATCAGGGTGACTGTGGCCTCATAGAATGAGTTTGGCAATGTTCCTTCTGCTTCTATTTTGTGGAATAGTTTGAGGTGTATTAGTTTTAGTTCTTCTTTGAACATCCAGTAGAATTCTGTGCTAAAACCACAGAGAAATGACAAAACCAAGAGCTGGTTTTTGAGAAAATCAAAAAGATAAACAAAACTTTTGCCAAACTAACTAAAAGACAGAGGGAGAGTATCCAAATTAATAAAATTAGGAATGAAAAGGATTGGATAAGACAACAGAAAATCCAAAGATGACATCCAAAGAATTGTTAGATCACACTTTCAAAACCTGTGCTCCACAACATTGGAAAATCTAAATGAAATGTATGATTTTCTTGATAGATACCATGTACCACAGTTAAATAAAGTTCAGGTTAGGAATTTAAATAAACTATAACCCTTAAGAAAATAGAAGTAGTCATCAAAAGCCTCTCAACTGTAATTATTAAAGAGATTATTGCTACTGTAGAGAATACCTGTTACTTCTCAGTCAGCCAAGAGAAATGGTGCCTGGAAGGTAAGATTCCCCAGAGTATGGAAACAGAAGACTTTCACTTAAAGAAAAGGTTCTTGGGGAAACAGTCTCTTTGGCACTTTCTGGAAAGAGGCCATGATGAAAAGTGTTTTCCTCAGTTTACCCCTCTCACTCTGTTCCTCTCACTGCGTGATAAAGGGGGCAGGCCACAGGGAAAGCTGGCAGCAGAAGTCAGTGATATCTGCATGGTGCTTGTTTTCAAGATATGAAGAATATATCAGCCCTGCATCAGCAAGACCTTCACTGAGGCTCAGAGGAAAGTGAAGGATGCCAGATGTTGTGTGGCAGAATCAGAGTCCCTGAAAGCCTTGAGAGGCCAATGAGTGACAAGGTGAGGGTGAAACCTGAGGTACAATAGGAACACTGGATGTTTGAGATTCCAGCAAGAGTAAATGTCAGCTGAAAAAAGCTGCAGGATTTGAAAACTATAGTGCATGTGTGTGCTAGAAGCAAGGATAACTAGATACTAGAAATAATTCCTCACAGGAATACCTACTTTCAAATCATAATACTTCAGTAACCTACTCAGTATAACACTAGATGAAACAGCACTTCCTGGAATTGGAAGAATACAAGATTCATCTTAGTGTTGGAAAGAACTATCTAGGCCTTAAGGCTGCACATGAAGCCTTTATGGCTTTCAGTAGTACTGGACAGTCCTTCATCATGATCTGCAGGGACCCAAGACTCCTTTTTCTGATGTCAGAGCTTGGGGAATCTTTTGTGTTTGTTAATCTGAATCCTTCATTTCAAGGGAAGAAATACAAGGTTACTACACTTCAAGGCATGTATGTAAGATTGCCCGGAACTGAACCTGGGTTTTTGTTTTGTTTTTAATCTAAGCAGATGGTATTTTTGCTTCAATCAAAGATGGTTTTAAAAGTCAGAAGTTTTGAAAGGGTTCATCTTTCCTATTGATAATGGGTATTTCTTCATGAGAAGAGGGAAGTACCGATTTCATCCATAAGTAGGGTTTGCAGGAAGCAGCTCTGAGAGTTTGCATTACAGTAACATGCATGTGGGCACTCCATCTGAGCACAGAAGTAAGCAGCCAGGAAAGGAACAGGAAACTACTTTGAGTAGAGGTCTGTGACTGTCTGGGGGACATGATCAGTTTCTTTTCTCTGCCAGCTAAAGTACAAGGCAGGAAAAATCTTGACTGCAAAACAAAGAAGCAGGGAAAACACAGTACACAGAATCAACTGATGAATAAAAGCTAAACAAAGAAACAAACACACAACTGTATGCATGAGCTTGCACACGTGCACACACATGGGAGGGACAGCAAGATAAAGAGGAAGAGAGAGAATGAAAGAAAGAGAGATAGAGGACAGAGAACACAGAGAGGACATTAAGGAACGCAAAATTCTCATGTCTTCTCCAAGACTGGTGTTTGTAAGGGTCTTTAAGAGCTTTTCCTCCCCTCATTTAGGGTTGCTCAGTTTGAATAAACACAAGATGGATGATTGACCCACAGCTTTGACATAAGCATGTACTGATCAGGCCTAGAACTTGTTCAGGTCCAACAGCAGCAGGAGGCCAAATAATGGAGAAAAGCCTCACCAGGCCTCTGTATTATATTGCCAAGCTTTATCTCAGTTCAAGAGGCTGAAGAAAAAGCCAACCATTTTGGATTCCAACATTGTTGCTAACTATATGGCACCTCTGACTACCTGTTTGCACAACAGTGAATCTATTTAACACTATTCCCTCTGAAAGAGTGGTGATTCTTAGTTGTCCACTAGTTCTCTCTCACAGTTAAATTTATTAATCTTCTCAGAGAAGGGCTTCTATCTATGTACTGCCTGTGCCTCTGCAGTGCAGCTATGGAAGTTTTGTGGCTGCAGTTATTGTGCACATGTCCAGCCTCTTAGATGCTTGGGGCATGGAATAATCTTCTTGTAGGTTGTTCACTGCTGAACAGAAACATGGGCTAGAGCTCAGAAATCAGCACATATATTTTCCAAGTTCAATTCCAAATTATCAAGAAGACCTGGCCTCATCAATGTTGTAGCTTCTGAACTTAGAAGTCCCTGTTTCCATGACTGATAGATTGAAATCACCAGCTGGTTGTGATTACAGTTCTTGTAACTACAAGTTACAGTTCTTGTAAGTCCCAGAGTTTATCCATGCTCCCCTTTATCACAGGGGATGTGGTTCTGACCCTCATTTGAAACTAGGTTCCAAAGAAAGAAGAGTTCCTACTATGGAGTATGTATCTATTCTGTTTTCTAGAGCCCTTAGCTTTTAACCTAACCAGGCAGAGGAAAGATCAATCTACAAACAGTAACAACAGCAGCAGCTCACTAAATTTATAAGGAGAAACCCAGCAGTGGGGCAGCTGTCTTGAGAACTTCTATGGGTAAGAGGAAAGCCCCCCCGCCCCTGCTTAACAAAGACCACAGCTACTACTCAGGGCTATACACCTAAGGTGAGCAGTGGCAATTCCTGAGAAACACTGGCCATACAGTGACCATAACCAAAAAGCAGAGGACTCCTTCAGGAAAAATCATCTTCCAGCCAAGGGAATTCTCCCTACCCCAGGACTCCAGGAAGTACAGAAACTAACAGCCAACACCTAAAACAGCCCAATGGTTAGCAGTCAGCCAACGAAAGGCAGAGCAATATGGCATCTCCAGAACACAGCCATCCAGGGGCAAACAGCCCTAGACAATGCAGCATAATAGAAAATCAAGAAGATGACATTACATTTATGCTGATGAAGAGGATAATAAAGGAAACAAATAAAATACATAAAGAATTAGAGGAAGATAAAACCAAACAGATCATGGCTATCCGTAAAGAAATAGAGGAAGTTAAAGACAAGCAGATTATGGCCATCTGTCAAGAAATACAGGAAGATGCAGCCAAACAGTTTGCAGCCTTCAGAGAAGAAATAATTAAATCACTGAAAGAAGTAAAAGAAACAGAGTTGAAAGGACTAAAAGAAAAAGAGGAAAATACAATCAGAGAGGTGAAGGAAGTAAAGAAAACAAATCAAGACCTGAAGATAGAACTGGAAAAATTAAAGAAAACACAAATGGAGGAAATAATGGAGAGGAAGAATTTAGGGAAGAAAACAGGATCTACAGAGGTAAGCATAACCAACAGACTACAAAAGATGGAAGAAAGAATCTCAGGTGTAGAAGATACAATGGAAGAAATCGATGTATCTGTCAAAGAAAATGTTAAATCCAAAAAATTCCTGACACAGACCGTCCAAGAAATCCAAGACAATATGAAAAGACAAAACCTAAGAATAATAGGTATAAAGGAAAAGGAAGACTCCCTTGTCCAAGGCCCAGAAAATATTTTCAACAAGATCATTGAAAAAAAATTTCCCCAAGTTAAAGGAGAAGCCAATAAGTATACATGAGGCCTACAGAACACCCAACAAATTTGACCAGAAAAAAAAAATCCTCCCACCGTATAATAATCAAAACAGTAAGTATACAGAACAAAGAAAAAATACAAAAAGCTGAAAGGGAAAAAGGCCAAGTAACATATAATGGCAAATCCAGTAGAATCACACCTGACTTTTCAACAGAGACTATGAAAGCTAGAAGGGCTTGGACAGATATCATGCAGACCCTAAGAGAACACAGATGTCAGCTGAGGCTACTATACCCAGCAAAACTCTCAGTCCTCATAGATGGAGAAAACAAGATATTCAGTGACAAAAAAAAATTTCAACAATACCTACATACAAATCCAGCATTACAGAAGACACTGGAAGGGAAAATACAACCAAAGAAAATTAGCTTCTGTCAAGAAAACATAGGAAATAATTAACCTTACTACAGTAAAACAAAAAGCAACCAAGCACACATCCTTATGATCACAGCCAACATCAAAATCAAAGGATCTAACAGCCACTGGTCATTAATCTCTCTCAACATCAATGGACTCAACTCTCCAGTAAAAAGACACAGATTAACAGAATGGATACGTAAACAAAACCCAGCAATCTGTTGCATACAAGAAACACACCTAAGGCACAAAGATAGACATTACCTGAGGGTAAAGGGTTGGAAGACGACTTTCCAAGCAAATGGACCCAAGAAACAAGCAGGAGTAGCCATTCTAATAGCTAATAAAATAGACTTTCAACCAAAATTAATTAAAAGAGATGGGGAAGGACACTTCATACTCATCAAGGGAAAATTCCACCAGGAAGACATAACAATCTTGAACATCTATGCCCCAAATACAAGAGCACCCACATTTGTAAAAGAAACATTGATAAAATTTAAACCACATATAGATCCCCACACATTGATAGTGGGAGACTTCAACACCCAGCTCTCAACAAAGGACAGGCAGGTCAACAAAACAGAAATTAAAAGAAGAAACAATATCTCTGACAGAGATCATGAATCAAATGGACCTAACAGACATTTACAGAACGTTACAGCCAAACACAAAAGAATTTACCTTCTTCTCAGCACCTCATGGAACCTTCTCCAAAATAGACCATATAGTTGGTCGGTCACAAAGCAAGCCTCAACAGATACAAGAAGATTGAAATAATCCCTTGTATCTTGTCTGATCACCATGGAATAAAGTTGGACTTCAACAGCAACAAAAATGGCAAAAAGCCTACACACACATGGAAACTGAACAACTTGTTACTAAATGACAACTAGGTCAGGGAAGGAATAAAGAAAGAAATTAAAGTCTTCCTAGAACTCAATGAAAATGAAGACACAACATACTCATACTTGTGGGACACAATGACAGCAGTACTAAGAGGAAAGTTCATAGCACTAAGGGCCTTCAAGAAAAAATTTGAGACAGCTCATTCAAGCAACTTAATGGCCCACTTAAAAACCCTAGAAAAAGAAGAAGCAGACACACCAAAAAGGAGTAGACAGCTGGAAATAATCAAACTCAGGGCTGAAATCAATCAATTAGAAACAAATAAAATAATTCAAAGAATCAATGAAACCAAGAGCTGTTTTATGAGAAAATCAACAAGACAGACAAACCTTAAACAAGCTAACAAAAAGGCAGAGAGGCACCACCTAAATCAACAAAATAAGAAATGAAAAGGGGGACATAACTACAGACACTGAGGAAATCCAAACAATCATTAGGACTTACTTCAAAAGTCTATATACCACAAAATTTGAAAAATCTGAATGAAATGGACAATTTTCTTGATCGATTTGACTTACCAAAGCTGAACCAGGACCAGGTAAATCAACTAAACAGTCCTATATCCCCCAAAGAAATAGAAGCAGTCATCAAAAGTCTCCCATCCAAAAAAAGTCCAGGACCAGATGGCTTCGGCGCAGAATTCTACCAGACCTTCAAAGAAGAGCTAACACCAATTCTCTTCAAACTATTCAACAAAATAGAAACAGAAGGAACATTACCAAACCCATTTTATGAAGCCACAGTCACCCTGGTACCTAAACCTCACAAAGACTCAACAAAGAAAGAGAATTTCAGGCAATCTCTGTTATGAACATTGATGCAAAAATACTTAACAAAATGCTTGCAAACAGAATCCAAGAACACATTAAAGATATTATACATTATGACCAAGTAGGCTTCATCCCAGGTATGGAGGGGTGGTTCAATATACAGAAATCCATCAATGTGATCCACCATATTAACAAACTGAAAGAAAAAAATCACATGATAAACTCCCTAGATGCTGAAAAAGCATTTGACAAAATCCAACATCCATTCATGTTTAAAGTTTTGGAGAGATGAGGGATACAAGGCACATATCTAAATATAGTAAAGGCGATATAAAGCAAGCCTATAGCCAACATCAAACTAAACAGAGAGAATCTTTAAACAATCCCACTAAAATCAGGGACAAGACAAGGCTGCCCACTCTCCCCATATCTCTTCAACATAGTGCTCGAAATCCTTGCTAGAGCAATAAGACAGTTGAAGGAGATCAAGGGGATACAGATTGGAAAAGAAGAAGTCAAATTATCACTATTTGCAGATGATATGACAGTATACGTGAGTGACCCCCAAAACTCCATCAGGGAACTCCTACAGCCGAAAAAAACCTTCAGCAAAGTGGCCAGATACAAAATTAACTCAAAAAAATCAGTAGCACTCCTGTATACAAAAGACAAAAGGGCTGAGAAAGAAATTAGGGAAACAACACCCTTCACAATAGCCACAAATGACATAAGGTACCTCGGAGTAACCCTAACCAAGGAAGTCAAAGACTTGTATGAAAAAAATTTCAAGTCTATGAAGAAAGAACTAGAAGAAGATATGAGAAGATGGAAAGATCTCCCATGCTCATGGCTCGGCAGGATTAACATAGTAAAAATGTCCATGTTACCGAAAACAATCCACAGATTCAATGCAATTCCCATCAAATTGCCAACACGATTCTTTACAGACCTGGAAAGAAAAATTCTCAACTTCATAAGCAATAACAAGAAACCCAGAATTTCTAAAACAATCCTCTACAATAAAAGATCTTCTGGAGGTATCTCCATCCCTGATGTTAAGCTGTACTATAGAGCAACAGTTATAAAAACTGCATGTTACTGGCATAGAAACAGAATGGTGGATCAATATAACCAAACAGAGGACCCAGAAATAAACCCACACACTTATGGACACCTGATCTTTGACAAAGATGCCAAAACCATTCAATGGAAAAAAAGATAGGATCTTCAACAAATGTTGCTGGTCCAACTGGATGTCTACATGTAGAAAAATGCAAATAGATCCATACTTATCACCGTGCAAAAAAACTGAAGTCCAAGTGGATCAAAGACCTCACCAAAAAATCAGACACATTAAATCGTCTAGAAAAAAAAGTGGGGAATACCCTAGAACTCATTGGTACAGGAGAAAACTTCCTGAACAGAACACCAACAGCACAGGCTCTAAGAGCAACAATCAATAAACGGGACCTCATGAAACTGAAAAGCTTCTGTAAAGCAAAGGACACAGTCATCAAAACAAAGCAACTGCCTACAGATTGGGAAAGAATCTTCACCAACCCTTTATCTGACAGAGGACTCATATCCAGTATATATAAAGTACTAAAGAAGCTGAAAAGCAGCAAACCAAGTAATCCACTTAAAAAATGGGGAACAGAGCTAAACAGAGAATTCTCTGTAAAGGAATATTGAATGGCAGAGAAGCACTTAAGGAAATGCTCAACCTCATTAGCCATTAGGGAAATGCAAATCAAAACAACCCTGAGATTTCACCATCAGAATGGCCAAGATCAAAAACTCAAGTGACAACACATGCTGAAGAGGTTGTGGAGAAGGGGGAACCCTTCTCCACTGCTGGTGGGAATGTAAACTTGTACAACCCCTCTGGAAATCAATCTGGCACTTTCTCAGAAAACTAGGAATAGCACTTCCTCAAGATCCAGCCATACCACTCCTAGGCATATATCCAAAAGAGGCTCAAGTACACAAAAAGGACATTTGCTCAACCATGTTTGTAGCAGCTTTATTTGTAATAGCCAGAAGCTGGAAACAGCCTAGATGCCCCTCAACTGAAGAATGGATGCAGAAACTGTGGTACATCTATACAATGGCATATTACTCAGCAATAAAAATAAGGAAATCATGAAATTTGCAGGTAAATAGTGGGACCTGGAAAGGATCATCCTGAGTGAGTTGTCCCAGAAGCAAAAAGACACACATGGTATATACTCACTCATATAAACATACAACATAGAATAAACCCACAAAAATCTGTACATCTAAACATACTAAGCAAAAGAGAGGACCCTAACTAAAATGTTCAATCCCCACCTGAAAGGCAAAGAGCATGGACATCAGAAGAAAAAGAAAACAGGAAACAACCTCGGAACCTGCCACAGAGGGCTTCTGAAAGCCTCTGCTATGCAGACTGTGAAAGCAGATGCTGAGCCTGATGGCCAACTGTCAGGTAGAGTGAATGGAATTTTATGTAAGAAGTGGGAAACAGTAAGAGCTGGAGAGGACAGGAACTCCACAAGGAGAGCAACAGAACAAGAAAATTTGAACACAGGAACTTCCCAGAGACTCATACTCCAACCAAGGACTAGTCATGGAGATAACCTAGAACCCCACTATCTGAAAATGTATAGCAAAGCCAAGAAACCCATGCTAAAAACTCCTTTTCCCCATGAACTCCTTGCTCTTTTAAAACATAAGAAAGAGAGTTCTTAATAAAATGAGTGACAAAAGAGGCATAGCAACAGCATAAAAAAACACCCATCATGCCTTAGAAAATGTCTGAAAATTCAATATAAAGCCTTAAAGACAAAGTGCAGCCAGCACTGAACAGTAAGGGCATATCTCAGAAGATTTGAGGAAAGAAAGAAAGAAAGAAAGAAAGAAAAAAGAAAGAAAGAAAGAAAGAAAAGAAAGAAAGAAAGAAAGAAAGAAAGAAAGAAGAGGAAAGGAAGAAAGAGGGAGGGAGGGAGGAGGAAGGAAGGGAAGGAAGGAAGGGAGGAAGGAAGGAAGGAAGGAAGGAAGGAAGGAAGGAAGGGAGGGGGAAAAAAGAAAATTGACACTTCTATTCCCAACAGTCTATAGTCTCCATGATTTCCCTTAATGAGAGTGCACAAGAGATGGACAATCTAGTTCTGATTTACCTTAGAAAGTCTCAGTGTTTCCTTTATAAGTGAATTTACCAAGTACATAGTCACTAATGGGCAGTATCTTTCTCTTTTATATCTTTAGAGATCTCATCCCACCAACTTCAGGCTGACACAGTTTCATAGGAAAAATTACTGAACTTGCTAACTCTCCTGTGTTGGGCATTCTCTGGATCAGCTTTATAGACTGTTCTTTCCTCAACAATGCCATTCTAGAGAAGCTCAGGGCAGGTGGCATTGCCACTGTCCTCTGGGTTGGTACTGAGCTTCTTGGACATGTGCCTTTTTACCTTCCATCAAGTTTGAGATTTGTGGTCAAGGTTTTTTTTTTTTTTTTTTTTTTTGTTTTTCAAAAGTCTACTTTAATTGACATCAGATTTGTCAGGTATATTACAAACATTTATTTAAAATACAAATGAATTCTGTAACGCAGTGTGGTCTTGAACCTATGATGTGATCTTACAGTGAATATGGACATGAACAAGCACAAGTGATGATCCTGGGGAGATCAAACAGGTTTACATCCCATAGAACAAAAATGTTCTCTGAATAGTTAAAAGGCCTCAAAAATCACATGTTAATCTTCAGGAGGTTTGTCTCTTCTTTCCTCAATCAAGGAGTCACTTGCATCACTGATCAGTTCAAACCGTCACTCACAGTCTTAAAAGCTGTGGTCAAGGTTTGTTCAACTATTCCTCCTTCTCAGTCTTCCTCCTAGGATAATTGTATTGATGTATTTACATGAGAAAATGTTCTGTGGGTCTCAGATTCTATCCATTTTCTCTCTCTCTCTCTCTCTCTCTCTCTCTCTCTCTCTGTGTGTGTGTGTGTGTGTGTGTGTGTGTGTGTGTGTGATTCCTCCTTTTCAGACTGGGTCATGTCAATTGACCTTCAATTTTAAGAATCCTTTATTTTGTGTGATAAAAATGTTGTTTACTCATTCTAGTGCATTTTTAAAGTATTTCCCTCCACAAAGTGACTCCTCTGCCTTGGTAGAATCCTGGGTTACAGGAAATACACTCAGGTTCTTTGGGTTGCTCCTTCAGAGAGACACCTGAAAGGCCTAGGCAATCAAGCACTGTTCTTTGATAACAAGTTTCACTTTGATAATACCAAACCACTGCATAGGCCCTATATAGTTTAAGGACTGTCAGAGCCAGCGAAGGGGGAGGGAATATAAGGAGAGAGACAGAAATAGCTAAAGAACTTTAAAGACTATTTGAGGAGTGCTGTAGAAACCTAATATAGTAGAAGCTTCATAAAATGTATACATATATGAAGTTGATCTAAATTAAATTGCCAAATAATGGGGGAGACAGAGTCCCAACTGGACATCACTTGTCACCAATGAAGCTTCCATTACTGTGATTGGGTTATATCTAATTGAGTTGTTGGCCAAAGAGGTCCCATGAGATTCCCCAAACAACCCAAGCTGTTGTCAGGACTATACGTTGCTCTCCACAAACTAATGGCAAGGCCCCATTGCTGAAGACATCATTTACACAATTCATTTATCATGTAAACTTGAGCTGGTGCCTATACAGAGTTTTTGCCTCTACGTTCTAGCATCTTTGATATAGAAAAATATTCTGCACACTACCAAAAAACAAATGTAAGCACCAACTCAGCTACAAGCCCTTTGATCTTTGATGGTGCCTTGTGTGCAAGATGTACTAAGGAAATGGTGGCAAAGTTTGTGGCAGTAACCAATCAATATCAGGTTTGACTAAAGCCATTATATGGAGCTCCTACCTGACACTGCTTGGGTGACCAAGAACCTGATAGTAGATATCCCGGAGACCTAGGGCAAAAGAAAACACTATTATTCTTTAAAAATGTAACAATTAAATTATTTTTAATGACATTCTGCCAAACTCATAAATCAGTGTCTTGGTTAACCATCATCAGATGGCAACAAATTCAGAGACTCACATACAGATGTTATACAGAAAGTGAGATACCTTGGAACCTTCAGTCATAAATGAGATATCTTCATCAAATCTCTTCACTCCACTTCTTAGAGTTTAGGGAAGCCTGCTTAAGAGAAAGCAGAAAGAATATAAGGGACAGAAGGGATTGAGGACACCAAGAAAACAAGGACCTCTAAATCAACATGATCAAAGCTCATATAAATTCAGAGAGACTGAGGCAGAATGCATAGTCTTGCACACATCTGTTTCAGGTCCTTTGGATATATACATGCAATTATGGCTTCCAGGTTAGAGTATATATGGGATTCCAGGATGTATGAACAAGTGAGTCTGTTTTTTTTGTCCCTTTACTTAGGCTTTTTCCTTTGAATTGTTAGTTTTGTCCAAGTCCAAAATGTTAGTGCTGTTTTGTTTTATTTTTTATCTTTTAGAACTCTGATTCTTTTTTTTTTTTTTTTGAGATAGGTTTACTCTGTGTAGTCTTGGTAGTCCTAGACTCACTTTGTTTACCAGGCTGGCCTTGAACTCACTGAGATCTGCTTGCCTCTGCCTCCCTGAGTTCTGGACTACAGGTATATGCCACTGTACCTAGCTCTTGGTTGTTTTCTAATGAGAGACAGAAATGTGTTAGATCCAGATGAGAGCAGAGAAAGGAGAAAATGGAAGGAGTAGAGGTCATGGCTACTGTATTCAATATATATTATGTGAGAAAAAAAATCTATTTTCAATAAAAGGAAAAATAAAGAAACATGGAGCAGAAATAAGAAAATACAACTTTCAATTACTTTTATTGTTAGTTCTTGTGCAGGCCAATTTTATCTGCTTTTTGGCTACTATAGATGGGTCAGCTGCCCTAATAACAGGATTTTCTTAACATGAGCCTCTGACTGAAGGCAACATGATTTTCATGAGACTTTAGTGAGTATGCAAATGAGAGAGAGAGAGAGAGCCTACTCACTGTTCCAATTTGTTTTCTTATGCATGACAGGATAGGGTTGTGAAACAAACAAACAAAAAGCCAGAAGATTCACCAGTCTATCATCCCTCAAGTCAAAAGCTCCAGAGTGTGTCTGGCCCTTCTTTGTTCCTCTGAAGATTTCTTGTGTTTATTGAGATTGTTGTTGTTGATTTGGAGAGTGTTTTCAAAATTTCAGACAATATGTTGATTATGCTTTTACCCTCACACAACTCCTCCTAGATTCTATCCATCTTCCTACCCATCCAAATTTATGTCCTTTCACTCTCACTCTCTTTCTCTCTCTCTCTCTGGCTCACTTGCTCATTTGGGCTCACTCTTGCTCTCATGCTCTCTCTCTTAAGCCATAAATAAACCCAAAACAACAAAAATAAAAACAAAAAACAAAAAAAACAAGACAAAACCTGCCAAAACAAAGAGCTCCTCACAGACATGTTTTTAAAAAACAAAATAAAAATAAACAACAGCAACAAAAACCATGGAGTTCATTCTATGTTGACCAACTTCTCCTTGTTATGGGAAAATGGTGTGTGGTTGGTCTACTCAGTGAGAAATCTACTGAAAAAAAAAAAAAAAAAAAAAAATTTTTCTCTTTCCCAGCAGATATCCATTTCAAATAGCTTCATTATTATGAGTAGGACCAACTATCCTACCCCTATTCTTTCTGATCAGTTCTGGGACCCTGTCTGGTTTGAACCTATGCAGGTCTAGTGTATGGTACCATTTCTAAGCATGTAACTCTGGTGCAATCCTTTTATCTGGGGCACAAGAGTGTGGCACTGCCTGCCCTCTGTGCACAGATGCATGGCTCAGCCTCCCAAATTATTTTTCTTGACATTCTTGGCTTCCTAGCTGTTCTTTGACCTCTGTGCTTAACTGAAAGGCTAAGGTTTTTCCATCTCCCCACCTCATGGTAACTCCCAGGATATTCTGCTTTCCTATGCTGCTGTCTTTCTCTCAAAAATCTATTAAAAAATCCTCAAGCTTGCTTTTCAGTCTATTTTAAAGTTGTCTTTCTAATGATACTAATAACCCCAAAAGCAAAATTCAGTTTCCCCAATACAGTGTTAGAAAGACTTCTCTATCACCTCTGCCTCCCTGAAGCCTCCAGGAGCAGGTTTTGGTGCTGGCTGTAAGTATCTGGGGAGCATGGTGCACCCACCACACAGATGTAGGAGGCCGTGTCTTCCAGCAGGGAGGCTGTGATGTGCAGGGTGCTGTGCTGAGCATCTGCATCCAGAATTGCTGAGTACCTTCCATTTGACCTTTTGTTCTCTGAGTAAGTCATGATTGCCAGAGACACAGGACCTCTGCCTGTGTCTTGTTTGTACCACCTTAAGTTGTTAAAGGGGCTCACACTGTAGTTGCACTGAAGGACACAGCTCTCTCCCTCAAGTACGACCAAGGACTCGGGACTCTGCTCCACTTGGGTCTTGCCAGCCACCCCTGTTCAGAAAACAGTGTGAAGTTCCAGACATCGATCATCCACACTTAGCACTTGTAGTTAGCATCTTTCCTTACCATAGACAAGCATCTCAGGTTATCTAGAAACAGGTCGATTTTCTTCCCTCCTTCCACCCCAAGGTATTTCATCTTTCCCCCAAATCCTACGAAAAGTTCTTTGCCCCTGGCTAACACCTCCACTCACTTACGCTGAAAATACAGCCACAAAAACACCCAGCAGGCACGCAGGTGCTTCTCCATTTTTACTGCAGAAGTGTGCTCCAAAGCTGCTGCCTCATTTCCTCAGCTCTTTCTTGTACATTAAATGAGAACTCTCAAAAAGTATCACCAGCCAATCAGAGATCTGATGCTCACATCAGCAACTGGAGACAGGACCAATGCCAACACTGCCATCTCGCGGGCAGAGCTATAGTTGCTCAAAACCTGAGAGTAAGCATTTTGTGGTTGCTTTTTACTGTTGGCGATGTGATGCAGAATGTAAATTCTTATGGATGTATAGAAACCACAGTAGAGTGTCCATGTGACTGTATTTCAGGACCTCAGTTCAACTCTGGCTCTACATAAGACAGCTAATATCTACTTTCCTTCTCAGAAAGTAGATGCCTAAGAACTTCTGAAAGTTTGAATAGAAATGATTCAGAGTAGGAGCTAATGATCATGACTAGCCTGAACTAGGCCCTCACCTAAAATGTACATTCCTTTATAATGTGACTTTTCCTCCATTCTATTTGCAACTATGTCACCAGTTTCAAAAAATGTGTTTTGTCATAAACGGGTACATTAAAATTCTGTTTAAAAATATTTGTATTTGTGCTCTTTGATCACCTCCCCTGAGGGGGGAGCATCCTTACCAGGCCACAGAAGATGACAATGCCAGCACTGCTGTTGTGATCTGATAGACTAAGATCAGAAGGAAGGAGAGGAGGACCTCCCCTATCAGTGGACTTGGGGAGGGGCATGCGTGAAGAAAGGGGAGGGAGGGGCTTATGGGGGGACACAAAGTGAATAAAGTGTAATTAATAAAATAAATTAAATTTTAAAAAGAGTGGTACTTACATTGTTCACTTAAAGGTTGTTTAAACAAAGAGGCTGAGTACATTGTAGGATATCAGGCTAAGTCAGATAGACTTCAAGTTGTATTATTTACCTGCTGTGAGGTGCAGCCAAGTTCCAGTCCCTTAAAATACGAGATGTTTTCATAAAAATGTAAAAAAATATATTTGTATTAATTCTTTGACAATTTCATGTTTGTATACAAAGTATTTCTGAGCGAATGTTAAATCCTGTAGTAATGATAGGCTTTTAAATCATTCATTATTATTTCAAAAATACTTTTCAAGACCTATCCTCAAGTTGGTCACAAATGCTAAGGATCAGCAATTCTGTGCTCAGGAATTACACACCAACAGAGAAATAGTTGAGCATCTGGCACAAATACTGACAGGTGGAATATGCTGAAGGGTGTGAAAATTCCTTTCTTAATGCTTCTTATTTCTCAGTGAAATTTGGAACTCCACTGATAGGGGAGGTCCTCCTCTCCTTCCTTCTGATCTTACTCTATCAGAACACATCAGGAGTGGCTGCATTGTCATCTTCTGTGGCCTGGTAAAAATGCTATTCCCTCAGGGGGAGGTGATCAAAGAGCACAAATACAAAATGTAAAAATTGTTTAGATATTTAAGATTAACTGTATATTTGAGAACTAATAATTCACAGAGATGAAGAAAGCAAAAAGAATGCCTGAAAATCAAAACTAGAATACTTCTTTCATACAGGACAAGACAGGTTTTGAGAAGAGAATTATGAGAAGTAAAGACAGTGTGATCACTGGTTTTTCTGGCAGCATAGCCAGGCCACAGAACCCAGACAATTAATCTAACACTTGGCTAAATCTCACTGTGAAATAGGTGGATCTTATATGATCCTTTGGAGGATTTAAGAAAAATGCTAGTGATTCACACCTTTAATCTCAACACTTGGGAGGCAGAGGAGGGCAGATCTCTGTGAGTTTGAGGCCAGCCTGGTCTACAAAGAGAGTTCCATGACAGCCAAGGCTATAGAAAGAAACCCTGTCTCAAATTAAAATTATGGAAAAAGAAAAGAAAGGAGAGAGAGAGAGAGAGAGAGAGAGAGAGAGAGAGAGAGAGAGAGAGAGAGCAGTTTCCCTCAACAGAAGACATTCTCTTGGCTTGTGAAGGTGACCTGTCTTCCGCACAATGAGTGTCTCCTTCATCTCTTCATGCTGCAGCACCTGAGTCCCTGCTTTTCCTTCTTCTCCTTGAGAATTAGGTGAGGCATGTTTGCTAGGGTTACTTTCCCCTAGCAAAGACTCCTATAATGGGGACACAGAGCCATCTTCTGTAGCCAGGCAAGGCCTCAAGTGGAGGGACTTAGACACCAGCCTAGCCACAAAGCCTTAGACCTACAGTTTGTCCTTTCTGCAGAGTGTTCTGGGAGTAGAGCCTGGCAGAATCTTCATCAAAGGGACCAGAGAGACTGCATCCAGCAACTGCTGGGAGCAGATACAGAATCCCACAGCCAAACATTAGGCTGAGCTCCTGGAGTCTTGTGGAGGAGGGAGAGGGGGAGAGGAAGGATTGGAGGAACCAGAGGGGTCAGCCCACAGAATCAACTGACTCATGGGCTGACCCAGGGGACTCATGGGTGCTTGCTGGAATCAGGAAGCCAGGAGGGGTCTGCTCTCTCTCCCTGTGTATATGTTCTGGCTGAGTAGCTTGGTGTTCTTGTGGGATTCCTAACAGCAGGAGGTGAGGCTGCCCCTGACTCTTTTGCCTACTTGTGGGACCATTTTCCTACTGGGGAGCCTTATCCAGCCTTGATGTGATTATAAATTTCTGGTTTGTTTTTTGTTTGTTTGTTTTGTTTTTTGGTTAGAAGAATTTTTTA
The DNA here is from genome assembly GCA_036365155.1 of Meriones psammophilus. Taxonomy (NCBI): domain Eukaryota; kingdom Metazoa; phylum Chordata; class Mammalia; order Rodentia; family Muridae; genus Meriones; species Meriones psammophilus. Next base: position 23,951 of record JAEOAE010001083.1, on the reverse strand, counting down.
TTTTTATTTTATTAGTTACATTTTATTAACTCTGTATCCCAGCTGTATCCCACTCCCTCATTCACTCCCAAACCCTTTCTCCCTCCCTCATCTCCTCCCTGCCCCTCTCCAAGTCCACTGATTCTGAGCCTGTTTTATCAGGTATCTTCAGGATTGGCTGCAAAGTCCTCCTCTGTGGCCTAGCAGGACTGCTCCTCCCTCGGGGGGGGGGGAGGTCAAAGAGCCTGCTATACCACTCCTAGGCATATATTCAAAATTTGCTCAAGTACACAGCAAGGACATTTGCTCAACCATGTTTGTAGCAGCTTTATTTGTAATAGCCAGAACCTGGAAACAACCCAGATGTCCATCAATGGAGGAATGGATACAGAAATTGTGGTATTTTTACACAATGGAATACTACTCAGCAATCAAAAACGAGGAAATCATGAAATTTGCAGGCAAATGGTAGGATCTAGAAAAGATCGTTCTGAGTGAGGTATCCCAGAAGAAGAAAGACACAGATGGTAAATACTCAGTCATAGTCCTATAAGATATGATAAACATAATGAAATCTATACACCTAAAGAAGATAAACAAGAAAGAGGACCCAGGGTAAGATGATCAATCCTCACTTAGAAAGACAAATGGGAGTTGCATTGGACATAGGAGAAAACAAGTAACAGGACAGGAGCCTACAGCAGAGGGCCCCTGAAAGACACTACCTAGCAGTGTATCAAAGCAGATACTAAGACTCATAACCAAACCTTCAGCAGAGTGCAGGGAATTATATGAAAGAAGGGGGAGTTTCTATGGCATGGAAAGGATAGGACCTCCACAAGGACCAAATATATCTGGGCACAGGGGTCTTTTCTGAGACTGACACTCCACCAAGGACCATGTATGGATATAACCTAGAACCTCTGCTCAGATGAAGTCTGTGGTAGCTCAGTAACCAATTGGTTTCCTATAGTAAGGGGAACAGGGACTATTTCTGACAGGAAATTTCTGGTCTTATTGTAACTTGTATTATCATGTTTGGTTGTTGTCTCTGGGAGGCCTGCTATTTTCTGAGGAGAAACAGAGGGCTGATGGTTCAGGGAGAGTGGGTGTGGGGGTGGGGACAGAGACTGGTGGGAGGAGGGGAAATTGCAGTTGGGATTTATATGTGAGAGAAAAAGAAAGAATTCAACAGTGCTTTGCTAGGGAATCATTGCCATTTTCTGCTACACTAACTCCAGTATCGTCAGTGTAGCATATCAATAGATTGTGCTACAAGACAGAAGACACATTTCCTAAGGGAATCAGCTTCCTGGAAGTCCCTAGCAAGAACCCTAACATGGCCATCTAAGCCAAAAGACATGTTCTAAGTCCCACACTTACTTGATGCAGGATTAAACTGATGAGTTTTTTGCTGTTTCTCTATGATTCTTGAAACAGTACAATTAATTATTCAAGGAAACATTTCTAATAGATCACTAAAAAGCTTTAGCAAATAAGAGTAGAAGGAAAATAAAATTTTAGGAGAGGTTATAAATCAGATTCAGCATCAGGAATTGCTTGTGGAAAAACCAAACTTTGTAGGTAATAAAGGGACAAGAGTTTTAGGGCTTTCTAAAGAAAATATTTAATCAGGTTCTGTTAGGATAAATGCTCTGAATATTCCCACTGCAGTAAAACTATTTCAAAACCATTACCAAACACAGGTGTTTATGATAAGGCAAAAGGAAGATAGGCAAACATAGAAGGTCAGAGAGTTTTGTTACTATAAGTTTTACAGACAGGCTAGCTCAAGCAGCTTATCTCTAAGGAAAGATTGTAAATCCTTAGCAAGAGAAACATGAGGAATTCCCCACAATGCTTAACTCTAGTGGGGGTTGTAAATCTTTAGCCAACTTGGTTCTGAGGGCAATGATAGCCCCTGGCCTTCCACTCACTAATTAGTAGCAGTAAACTGCATAAACACCACTAGTTCTATGTTTGCTCTGCTTAAGAGGCTGTTAGGCCAAGATTTTTTGTAGACACTGCTTCCACCAGGTTACTCTTTCAGTTGAAATGTAAACTTGGTAAAAAGTCTGAATGCTCCGGGAAATATGTCAACTTTAAGGTTCTTCTTTGTAAGATTACTATAAAAGTGTTGGCTTGACTTCAGTAAAGGGCAGAAGATCCAAACCAACTACCTGGTGTGGTCTGTGTCATTTTGCCTATCTGTGCCTTCCTGATATCTGAATTCTCTGATTCTCCCAAGAATGCGGGGCACAAGACAGGGCCAGTCTGTGGCAATTTTTTGCCACCTTTCTTCCAGACTCTGTTAGGTCACATTATGTAAACATCACTTTCTCCAGCACATTTGATTACCTGAAGACAGATAAGGTTTAAAATGTGGCTCACTGGTAGACCACTTGTCTGGCATGCGCGGGGCTCTGGTTTTGATCCCCAGCACTGCGAGAACATGGATTAAATGAGTTACAGCCATGACCCCGGAGCCGTCTTCATTCTACTGATTTGTGAGGTTAATGTGGCCTGGCATGCGGACATTTCTGTGATTTTCACCAGCAGAGACATGGAAGGCCTCACAGGGACAGCTGTGCTGAAGTCAGTGATTTCAGAGGCAGGTGCGCAGCAGCCAGGCCACCTGTTTCCTCTCCGTTTGTGCTCAGCTCCCCCGGCAGTGTCTGCCACTGTGTCATCCAGAGCACAGTAGTACACAGCCGAGTCTGACTCTTGCACCGAGGCTTTCTGCAAGTGGAAGGAGGTGGTTCCTTTATCATATGTGGCTTCAAACCCTCTGCTGCTTCCCTTCTCGCCAGCTGTGATGACTTTCAGGAGTTGCTGGGGGCCTTCTCCAGGATATCGGACATACCAGAAAAGAACAGGGAACGTTATGCTTGTGGTTGAATACGTGCAATTTATTGTCAGGAACTTGCCTTCTGAGATGGTCACTTGGCCTCCTGTTGGAGTCACAGAGTCTCCGTGGGTCCTTCCTAGAGTGCAAGGAAGGGAGAGAAAAGGAGAGAGAGAGAGAGAGAGAGAGAGAGAGCTCTCAGCGTCCCCTTGAGAATAATGTTCTTAAGTAAATTCCAGCTAAAGACTTTGCTGTTTAAAGTCACTTTACTTACCTAGTATGAGAATCAGCGCAGCCACGAAGCCTGGAGAAAAGTCCATCTTTACTGTCATCTAGAAAACGGTCTTGATGTTTAGCATGAAGAGGTGTTAACTCAGAGAAACTATGAGTTGATTTAGTTATAAATGACACAGAAATGAGCCTGTGTTAGGAGACTGTGCCCCTGCTGTACAGAAACTGAACTGAGGATGGATGTTAACCTGATCCTCTCCCTGACTTTGTTAATGATGCAGATGTCAGTCTTTCCACCCTTTACATTTAAGCAAAGCTATTACGGCCTACATCAGCCATAGGAGAGCATCTCAAGGTTCTTTTACTTAAGATCGAGGCTGGACCCTTGAACATAGGCCTTTATATGTCCATGCATCTATTGTGAGTCAGCCTGCAACCCACAGAAATCCCATGAAAATGCTTCAGGTTAAAACCACAGAAAGCAGTAAGAAGTCAACTCAAGATGGAGAATTCTCTCCATCAGAACGCTTTCCAACGTGTAAGGCAGAGATTGACATGTGCAAGATGGCAATTTGTATTTGAGAAAGGAAATACCAATGAGGAAGAGCTGGTTTGGGGAGCAGAGTCATTACTTGAACAGCCATAAAAACAATAATATTTTAAGACTGTCATCTTTCCATAGAAGTTTTCCTCACTCCATAATCTATATACAAGTTCTACTGATATTTCAGAGTCACTGAAAAGTGGAAAGTATGAATTTTAGATAGAACAAGCTCCATAACATAAACAACTGAATCCTTATCCAATGATCTGATCTTGATGCCTTATTGACTCACCTCTTCCTTGTCCTCAGCATAGGGCTGACAACCATGAGGCATGTGCAGAAGCTGTGCTCCAGTGGCAGTCCAGCAGGAAGGATGCTTTCCACACTAATTAGAGCATGAGCCAGGCTGGCACCCACTCTCCACAGATAAAGAAGCTCATCAGCACAGAATCAACCTGTGTGTACTTCCTCAGATGCAGACACAAGGAACAAAGCCAAGGCCTGATACTGTCTGAGTTCATGTATCCCTTCTTCTTCTCTTCTCTTCTCTTCTCTTCTCTTCTCTTCTCTTCTCTTCTCTTCTCTTCTCTTCTCTTCTCTTCTCTTCTCTTCTTCTTCACATCATCTTCAGAACTTTTCACAGAACTATCCTAAACAGAAACTCTGTAAACGTCAGATATGAAATTTATTCTTATACATAGACAATAGCTGAAATTGAATGACAATGGGTTGTTTGAAAAGTACAAAGTTTTATTTTCATAGAATGAAGAGTTCTAGAGATGGCTGGTTACATAATATGAATGTCTTAATAATACTTACCATTTTAGTGATTTTTGAATTTATCACTAGAGAATTTCATACATTGTACATAATGTGTTTTGATCACAAACACATACCATCCTCCCTTCTACTTCTGCCAGGCCCCCACCTTAAAATGTCTGAGGGGATAAGCTTTCTATGTGAACACCTACCACACCTAAGCACACTTACAAGAATTGTAAAAGCTGCTTCCTTTGAAGGCTTCTAAGTCCCACCTTGGCATTCCACCTGCAAGGAAAAGATGAAATTACAATACAGGGTAATTTAGTAGCCAAACTCCACCATTTTGCCTTTGGACAGATATAAAAAAGTAAGGTGAGAGTAGAAGGAGGGAATCACAGTGAATGAGAATTTGGGATTGAAGAGACATTTTTATGGCAGCAGACCTGGGGCTGTACAGATTAATCCACATGGCAGCATCAGATGCTTATTCAGAAGGATGTTGTGCAGGGCAAGGGTGGAGAAAATGAACATATATTTTGCCGATTTCTAAGAAAATGAACTTCTAAGAACTGACTATGATTATAAAGGTGTATAAGATGATGACATAAGCATTTTATACATAATATATTTTTAAGATTTATTTATTTTTATATGCACTGGCATGTTGAAGGTCTTGCCAACTGTATTTTAAGTCAATACAGGATGATAAAGATATCAAGTCATCTTGAAGTTGACCTTCTAGAAAGTAGTTGATGGGGCTGGTTAGATTTCTCATCTTGGAAAAGTATGTGTTGCAGGCCATGTGACCTGAGAGAAAGGAGAGTTAAAACCCTACAAGTTGTCCTCTAACTTCTCATTGGAACCATGGCATGTGTGTGTCCATGTATGTGTTCACGTGTACACACAAAGAGGCATAAACTCATACAGAAATAATTATGTAAAATAAATTAGAAAGGACTTGAAAATTCTAATGCTGACAAAAATTGAGTTTTTCATTCTAGAGATCGCTGGAGAAAGCAGGTATGCTCCAGCCTTCAGGTAACAAGATATGCAAACTTGTAGTTGACACTGCCCTGAATGCATAAGATTTTCTTTTCTGACACAAGGTCCATGCAGATTCATGGGTCAGTGGCTCAGGAGTAGTATACAAGCCAAGCTTGCAAAAGGCTTTGGTTCCATCTCCAGCACAAAACCCAAAATTAAAACAAAACATCCAGTGGACAATTGGAAGCTCATACATTAGCTGACCAGCCCTAACCACCATTCTTGATGTAGGAGCCTCCTCATTCATTTCCACCTAATAAAGCAACTTGACTGCCAGGCCTTCCAGTCACAGGAAAAGAAAGGTGAACCTGGCCTTTAACAGTCAACAAAAGGGGTGTTTCCATAGTTACTTTAAATCCGCCACACTTCAACTCAACACCAGTCCCTCCATTGTGTCCACTAGGTAACATGTGTTTTCACTAAGGCGAGCTTTCTTTCTTAGTGGACAAGGAATCTGTTCTTACCAATGAAGTAGAGATACATATATAGAGAACATAAATCGATACGTGGCTTATAAAATACCTTGACTGAGGTGATTGCCTTGAGAGATGACTCAGCATGTCAAAGTACTTGTTGCAAGCCTACAGAACTGAGTTCCTCCAAGAGATCCACATGTTAGAACAAAACCTCCCCAAACTGTTCTGTGACCTTCATGTCTGTGTGCATGTGCACCTATGAAACTACTGAAACCTTTCAAGCTGATGCTGAAAAGTATTGTCAGGCAGTTCTGCAGACTTTTGAGCCTTTCTGGTAAACAATGAAATGCTGAGTCATTTCATCTATGCCCTGAAATGTGACAGTGTGGCTGTTCTCAGTGACGCCTTGGTGTACATCAACACCATGGAGAACATCAAGATGTCCATGTACTGCACACTGCAGTCCCCAAGGTGAGGCAAATTCTCCTCTCATGGAGTAGCTATCAAGAGTAGGACCTGCGATAAGGGTCACTATTGAGCACAAGGAGCACACTCCTTCATGACCATATTGATAAATGATTGGCCAGGTGTTTGCCTCTGCTCTCACACCCCAACTCAGCCCATTAATTTTGTTCTGTGTTCTCTCATCAATGTGATTGTAAATGGTTCCAGTTCCCTGAGCTGCATTTCTCCATGACCCAGACAGTGCACAAGCACTCCTAGGTTAACTGAAATGCTAGTGGTCACTGCTGTCAATGTATTCATGTACATTGTGTCTCCAGGTCTTATAGACAGTGACACCCACAAGGAGCCTCCTGATGTGTCCTTCTGGCAAAATAGTTCAGTTCAAAGTCCATTCTTGAATTTGGCTTTTAACTGAAGTCATTGTTTGCACCCCAAGGAATAAGAATCACACATCAGCTGTGTCTAGAGCTCTTCTTATCCTTAAATGCATGTCAGAAGTTGATCTGAGTGTTGCATATTCTCTTCTCTATTAGAGAGAACACTACTTTCTCCGATATTACTGGACATTGTTTTGTAAAAATATCATATCATAGTCAACAGGATCTGAGTGATATCTATGTTATTCATGATGAGCTGATGTATCACATCGTTTTATAGATAGGCATAATATACCCATGCTACCAGCTCACCTGAACAAGATCAGGAAACTAGCTCCATTTTCCTTCTCTGATGGCACCTTGCACCCAAGCATCATGCAAGATAGAGCCTGGCATGCAGGAGCAGCATATCCTCAGTTGTATGCCTGAGAGAAACAACACTGCACAGGCTCAGGCACCGAACAGGAACCTCAATTTCCTTAGGAATAGAGCTAGCAACTGCATGCTGGCTTTCTATCTGAGTGTGTTTCAGAAGACTTCAGTGATGGATCTGATCATCCCTACAGCAGAGGCATCTGCCTGAAATTTCTTAACCTATTCAATGCTAGGCAGTCATTCTGCCAAGTGAGCTATAAATAACATATATTCATACCCACTCCTGGTGACTTTTCTCTTTCTTGAGACAATATCTCACTATGTAAGTCACAGAAATCCTGTAACCAAAAGGGCTTTGGTATCTGTGGTAGACAGAGAGCACCACACTCAGCCTGAAGACCTTTTCTCTTGGTGCTTCCACTGTATAAGTTTCTTTACCAACAGTGCATCACACTGATGCCAACACCCTGATGGCTAAGTTCTGCATTGGCTAAGGCATCTGGAGGCAAATTTCAAAGGCCAGGCACATGGCTTCTGTGACTGTGCCCTCTAACAAACATCCCACATTGTAACCAGCACTGTAGGCTCTTCCTGGAAGTTCTCACAGACACTTGTACACATAGGTAAGAGACCATTCCTCTGCCACATTCATCCTGTTATGAGCGCTACTGTTTAATTTCTCATATTGCTAAAAAGGAGGTTTTGAGGAAAGAATGAGACTTTGCTAGGCATGGTTGGAAAGTTAAAACTCAGTTCTTCACATGGCAAAAGCTAACGTGTTTCTAATCATGGCTAGAGCTATCTGTAGCTTTGAAAGAGGTGGTTGTCAATGGCAATGTCCCAGGAGAGTCTCCTGGAAAGTGCCCCTCAGCTAATGCTAAGTACAAGGTGAACATAAACAGGGCTCCCTGTGACATCAGCAGTCCATTTCTCTACATTCTATTGTATCCTGGAGAGCTCTTGGCAACGCCGTGATGTCACTAGTGTTGTGACAACACCAACTGCTCTTAGGGCAGTTGCCTATAGGTCTCATCAACAGCCATGTGGGCGAGACTGAGAAGTTTCTTTGGGAAAGAGAATGTGGACAGTCGAAAAATCAAAGAGAGGCAGAAGGCAGATGGCCTTCCATCTCATTTTAAAATATCAAGAAAGAAGTTGTCCTGGGGAAGGCACAGTGAGTCCTGGGCAGAGGAGATGGGCTTGAGGTGGGAGCTTCAAAAGGAAGGCAGTGGAACAAGAACCTCTGGGAAACAAATGGATGTTCCTGCTTAACATAGGTCATGAAAGTTTAGGATTCCAGAACATTATTTTGTCTGTCCCCAAAGCCAGGAGCTGGCAAGGCCAAAGCTGTTTCACTGGAAGTTCTTAGCTTTACACTTATTGGGCATTTGTGGTTTAACATGAGCACAAAAGGAGACCATCAGGGGTCAAGGGGTTTAATTAACATTTCCTAGTTTATGGCAGGGCATCACTGCACTTCACTCTCACAGGTTTAGTTTAGGTGCTGTGGATATCTGACAGTAGTTACAGGGACAGAAATGTGCATGTACTTATAACGCCTCTGAAAACCTCTCCCTGACAGTGGTGCCCTTAGGATACTGAATCAGTAGTTGTGGGTGGAAGGCATTCCTCTACTAAGGGCAAAATGTCAGAGGCAGTAGACCAGATAGAGAATGAATCTTTACTGCCAGCTCTGTGGTGTTTTGGTGTGTCTCTGGGCAGAACTATTCAGTCTCTTGATCATCTTCTGCTGCTGCTGGACTGTCTAAACCACAATCGCGGTCATAGAGTGGCAAGGCAGGAGCACTGCATGTCTCTAAAGCACCTGAGTGCTTGTGAAATCTGCCATTATTCTCTTGGGTTCTGTAACCACAGGCTTGAGGCCTCAGAAACCAATCTGCATCTTGTGGGTTTGTGAAGAAGCCTGAAGCGTCCATCTCTGTAGTCATCTGAAGCACATGTAGAGAAGCAGCAGAAATACCTGGCTGCTTACATACCCACTTCTTAACAGAGTGATGGCAGATCTGAGATACAGAGAGCAGGCATCTCAGCCTTAGGCCACTGCCACACCCACGCCAGTGTCCCATTGTAGCATGTGCTACAGGGCAGGAGACAGGCTGTCTTCAGAAATTCGCTCCCTGGAAGGTCCCTGGCAGATTCATCCCACTTGGAAACAGACATATTCTGAGATTTCTGTGCTTTTTGGGCGTGGTCTGGGGAATGGAATTTTGAATTCTTTGATCTTTCTCTGTGACTCCTGAAACAGCACAACTAATTTTATAAAGAAATTTATTATTAGTAGATTATTAAAGGCTTTAATAAAAATATGTAAAAGGAATATGTTTAAGAAAAGTAATGAATTAGATTTAGTATTAATAGACATTAAGAATAGTGAAAAAATAATAGGCTCCTTCTTAAGAAAAAATAGCATGGGAAGTGCAGCTGGCGGGAGTTTCCCCTCCCTTCAGTGCCTTGTTTCTAAGGAAGATTATGAATCTTTAGCAGGACATATGGGAGGATGGTTAACAAAGGTGTAATTAGATTTTGATATAGAGAAAGATTTTGGCAGGCATCTGACTTAGCTCCTGACTTTCCTCTTCACTGGTTAGCAATAATGACACTGCATTTGAGGTTTCTTTTTCTTTGTTTCTTTTGATCAAAAACTCTTTAGGCCAAGATTTCTTGTGGGCACTGCTTTATGTTTGACTACATTTTGAGTTAAAATGTAAACTTTGTATTCTTGGTAAAAGTCTAAATGTTCTGGGAAGTATGCCAACTTTAACGTGCCTTTTGTGAAATCATTATAAAAATACTAGCTTGATTTCAGTAAAGTGCAGCAGAACAAAAACCATCAAAGTGTCTCTGTCTGTCAATTCATCACCGAAACCTTGTCTTCCTGTCCAAAGCCTTGTTCTGCCTTGGAGGCCGGGAGCCCGACTGGGCCCGGTCCATGGCAGGCCACAATCTGTAAAATCTTGTCACTGGGTTCTAGGCATGCTCTATTTGTCTCCATCCACTGTACCTTCTCACTATGCATGTTCACTTTTGTTCTCCCTACAGGGGCCAGTGGGGAAACACCATGTCCCACAAAGCTCCCCTCCAAGAAGCAGGTGAAGAAGGAAATGGACAGGTTGACCACTCAGCTGAAGCTGATGACCAGGGAGAGAAATGAGCTGCAAGATCGCCTCCTGCTCCTCACAGAAGGATCCTTGGACAATCGGTATCCATTTTTTTTCCACCCCATGGTATCAGTGTTGGCTCTGCAAAGTCATCTAATCCTTTTAAGGACACCTCCAGGGTGTCATGTTCCTAAATGCTGCTCAGAGGAGAGGCAGGAAATTAAGCTTTGGCAGCAGTGATATCTGGAAAAACCACATATGCTTCTTCCAAATGAAACCCTGAGCCTGTTCTCTGAGTCACACAAAACAGGGATTGAGGCAGTAGAGAGTGAGTTCCCAGCATGCATTTGGAATGGTCTTCATATGTGGGGGACAGTGTGAGACAATAGCTACTGTGGGTTTAGCATGAGATATTTACTTGACTGGCAGGAGATTTAATGCAGGAAGCTCCTGGTAGCTGCTGCAGGGACCTGCTCCCTCTTGGTTTATCTCAGTGGAGGACAGGAAGGACTGGAGCTCAACAATGTTTATCTCTCTCCTTGTGCCTTATAATCTTTAGACAGTACATGGGATGCAATTTTTTTTCAGCTTCCCATTGTTCATTCCATCCCTGACTGTCTTTATCTATTTCTGTCACCTCTCTCTCACTCTGTCTCTGTCTCCTCTCTATATATATGTCTCTCTAATATATCCCCCTCTCTTTCTCTCTCACTCTCTCATTCTCTCTCTTTCTGTCTCTCTGTCTATCTGTTTGTGTATATAAATATTTACATGTTTGTGTATCCCTTTAGAGTCTTGGAGCCAGTGGTGTGAGGTGGGCCTGTGAGTCTCAGTCTTAATATGATGCCAGTTCTGAGTTCTGGGTGTGCCAGTTTAAGCAGTACTTAGCCTATGTGGCCAGATTGGAGGCACAGTAGAATCCCTTGGGCAGTTTTTAAGACTTCTTTACGCTGGGTCTCAATCCCAATATTATGTCCAACTATGTAGAAATAGTCACCAAGGAACAAGAATCATTGTTCTGAAAACAGGAGGAATGAAATCACAGATCTTTGGTGGACCAACACTTGTGGAATGACACCCCTTAAATGTAATGGAGTAGACAGCCCCTCCATGTTACTGAGTGAATTATGCAGCCAGGGCACCTTTCAGCTGGACACCTATAACTTCTGCTGGCCTGGGGCCAGGATAACAAGTAGTATAAGTAAGCAGCAGAATGAACCAGTCTAGAGGGTCCACAATGTGGTATCTTCTGTGCATGGATATTTTAGGTCACAGCCAGGGTTCACAAGTTCCTTGAGTCCTATATTCATGGGCTTCTTTGATTTTGGGGGCCAGGCCCTACCACAGGTCAAATCCTTTCTATGAAAGACTCAAGGTTCAGCACAAGCAGGTGATATTGGAGCTGCAGACCTTGGAGCAGGAGCACGCTGAAGCCTCACAGAACCTCAAGGATCTTGACAAGGAGACTGGCTTCTATCGGTAAGTGCCTGTCATGGACCCCAACAGTTGTGAAATGGTGTCTCTGTTTGCCTTTATTCTGGACTGGGAGTCCCCAGTACTGGTTCTATCACTTCTGCCTCTGAGCCATCTGCCTACATGTTCCTTTTGGACTCAGATTTGCTAAGTATGAAAGAGACTGTTACCCTTCCCAGGATTTTCATTTGAACCTCAGGAGACTCTAGATAGAAATCAATTCATAGCATCACAGGCAGCCCTGGGTATCTGGGAATCAGGCAGGGTTTTACAGAGCTGGGTGTTATGGAACAGATAGATAGACAGAATGTGCTCCCCTTGGTTCTCCTTTCCTACCTTGAGGGCATTTATTCATATTTTTGATGTTTCCGCATTACTTGCAACAATAAAGGACATGTGGAGACTCCTAGTTCTTTCTGAGGGACAAAGAACCCTATTAGTGTTGGGGACTTTTGTAGTTGATATTCTTTTGTGAATTAGCTGTTCTCTCTATGGTCTGCTTAGTGCAGCAGGCATGGTTGTATTGGGCTCTTTCCTAGATCCACATGGAAACCTTAGTCCTTGTGGTGTTGATAGGCCCTGAAGGTAGGGATGGCAAATGCATGCTGGCAGGGGGGGAGGCATGAGGAGGCTGGCAGAGGCTTATTCTTCAGAGGATGTTTCCAGCAACCTCCACAGCCGGCTCCTGATGGAACAGATTCAGCTGAAAAAGAAGATGGACATGATGAAGAAGAACAATGAGATGGCGCAAGAGGATTGGGTCTTGTTAAAACACCAGTTGGCAGAAATGCAGGAGATGTGTAAGGACCAAGAGGAGAATACCAGTGATCACCAGACACCGCAACTGGACAAGGTCTGGAACCATTTGCCCACTGGACTCTTTGTCTGCTCATGTACACACCTGAGCTCTCACCCATCACCCTCCTTACTAATTTATACTTGCCACCATCTGCCCACATCATGCCATCTGACTTCTTTTTTCGGCCACTGCCTAAGTATTCTGGGAAATTAGCCTCTTGTGAGAAACTCTATTATTGGCAAGCATACCCTTCTCTTCTGCTTGAAGGTGAATTCCAAAACACAGAGTTGGGGAATAAGATAACCCACAATCACATGGTCCTTGGATAGCTGAGCTGTAATGTAAACAGATTATTGGTGCCTTCTAGGTCCTGTGACTATTTTGCATGGCAGGGTCATGTGACTTCAAGGTAGGAAGCAGCTTACAAAGAAAGAGCCTAGTGCTATTGTCATCAATGCCAATGTCATGTGGCCTGCCCCATTCTTCGTCACTGCAATGGGTCTTTCCTTTTGGCCAGCTCTTAATTCACACTGATACATGCCTGATTTCTATTTTCTTAGCCCTGTTTCCTTTGGGTTTTGCGGGAGTGTGTATAGTCTGGAGCTGACTGGACAACAAAGGACATGGGAAGGATTTTGTCAGACAATTTGTGGAGGTCAGAGTCTTGAGACTTCAGAGGGAAAAAGTCACTAACCACCTCAACATAGTCTAGCCAAGCAGAGCAAGCTTTTCAAAGCTAACTTAGCTCCCAAATGGATGATAGCAGAGCTGTGAAAGTGCTTGTGTGCTATGTCTCCATGTTCTTCTAGCAGGAAGCCTATGAGATTTGTGGTTCATCATGCATGTGTGCATTGTCCACAGGAGGCCATTGGGTTTCTTTCATGTCAGTTTCTAACTTGGAACAGGGTTTCTTGCATCCCTTGAAGCTGGATGTTCTGGCTTGCCTGACTGTCCACCCAGCTCTTGGGTCCTCTATTTGTGCTTGCTCTTGTAAGACAGAGTGTGCATGCCAGTGTGTAGCCCTCCACTGAGAACACATCTTGTCATGAACAGGAGGAGGAAAGACTGGAGAAACTCCTGCAGTCTCTGAGGAAGCAGACTCAGCTGGCCATCCAGCAAAGGGACTTAGCCATAAAGATGCAGCATCAATTTGAGGACCTCCAGATGAGGTAGGAGCCCAGGCTGGGAGGAGAAGTTGAAGACATCTGGGGACCCTTTTCCTGGATTCCTGTCTTTTATAGGCTTTTGCTCTCCAGCACGGCTAAGAGCCCCTGGAAAAGAACACCTCAAAGAGTTGTGCTGACCCAGTCTACAGGAACTTCTGTGAAGGAAACAATGTGATTGGCACCTTATGTGTCCAGAGCATTGTGACCCCCTCCTGAGTTCTTTACAATATTCTTAGCAGTCTGTGTTTAAAGTCACAAGATCTGCCAACAACTGCCTCCCAAGTGATGGGAACTCAAGATGTGCACACCACACCAGGATGAAATTATACTTTTGTTTAAGAGCAACCTGTGTAGTGATCAGATTCTCTCCTTTAGCCCTAATCTCTGCAGTGTTTACCCATTTCTCTGAGAAGGGTTCTCCGGAAAGAATAGGTTAAGGAGTTTCCAGAAGCCAGACAGGTGTCTCTGAAGCAGGGAATATCAGACATTCAAGGAGTGTTCTGTAACTCACTCCCATAATGAGCCAGGATGTGGTCTGCCAGTTCTAGTTCTTAGGAAAACACAGCTTTCAGTCTGGTACCTCAGCCTGTGCAGGACTATTGTTGGCAGGCACACAACTCATGAAAGGCTGCTCCAGCATGCCAGGCTCCATCATGCATGGTACTTGGGTACAAGGAGCCTCCTGAGCAGGAGAAATGAGCTAGCCTCATGACATTGTTCAGTGGCCCAGGTTGCAAGGGTGTATTTCTATCTATTTAAATGATGTGATCCATCAGTGAGTCATCATGAATAACTTATATTTTGATCATTTTTGGGTAGGTTCTTTTATATAATGATGTTCCTGGGCTGTAGGAGAAAGGGCTAGTCTTTGTAGTAGAACAGAGAACATCTGTTCCTAGATCTAATTCTGACATGCATTTAATAGCGGAAACATTTTGTAGGCACAGATACTGTGTGACCCTCATGTCTTGAATTACAAACAGTGACTTCAGTGAAGAGATCAGTGTTGACTGTGGAGCACAGCTGAGGTTGTGGGAGGGAGCAGCTTGAAGGCTGAGATGGGGTGTTGCAACCAGGCCTGTGTCTTAACTGCCTTCCTCTCCCAGGTCTGAAAAGCTGCACCTTGAAATGGAAGTGGCCACAGCCCATGAGGAGAGCCTCCTGCAGAAGGAGCTGCTGCATCAGGAGCCACCTGCTGAACCCAAGCCCCAGGAAACACTGAATGTCCCGGATGGAGTGTATTATGCAGAATTGGTTTCCTGTGTATGAACAGGCCCTAATTTTATCTAGCCAGTGAGCCAGCTAGGCTGCTTTGGCCTCTCATTTCCTTCTCTTTTCTGACAACACTCCTTGAGAAAACTGCTATCTCCCTTGCCACTAAGTGTTCAAGATAAGCCACAGGCTGTGGCACTGTCTTGCTAAATCTTCACTGGGAGAAGACTGATAAGCATAATTTTCTGTGTAAATTTTAGATTTTTGTTTTGCTTTCTTGGTTGTGGTTGTTGTTATTTTGGCTGTTTTGATTTTTGAATTTCTTATTTTGACTTATATATTCTTGTTATTGTTTTATAAACTTTGGCTAGATTACTCACTATTTTATTGACTACCCTGTTAATAACTGTTTTTAAAATGTATTTTCTTATGATTAAAAATGCAGATTCCTGTATTGAAAATTCTCTGTTTAGCTCTGTACCCCATTTTTAAGTGGATTACTTCATTTATTGCTGTTTAACTGCTTGAGTTCTTTATATGTACTGGATATTAGCCCTGTGTCAGATATAGGGTTGATGAATGGCAGAGAAACACTTACAGAAAAGTTCAACATCTTTAGTCATCAGGAAAATGCAAATTGAAACAACCATGATATTTCACCTTACACCCTTCAGAATGGCTAAGATCAAAAAGTCAAGTGACAACACATACTGGAGATGATGTGGAGAAAGGGGAACCCTCCTCTACTGCTGGTGGGAATGTAAATTTGTACAACTATTTTGGTAATCAATCTGCCTCTTTTTCAGACAATTAGGAATAGCACTTCCTCAAGATCCAGCTATACTACTCCTAGGCATATATCCAAAAGATGCTCAAGTATACAACAAGGACATTTGCTCAACCATGTTTTTAGCAGCTTTATCTTTGATAGCCAGAAGCTGGAAACAACCCAGATACCCCTCAGTTGAGGAATGGATACAGAAATTTTGGTACATACATAAATACAATATTATTCAGTGATAAAAAAAAAAAAAAAAAACAACAACAAGGAAATCGTGAAATTTGCAGATAAATGGTGGGAACTGGAAAAGATCATCCTGAGAGGTGTCCCAGAAGCAGAAAGACACACAGGGTATATACTCATTCATAAGTGGATATTAAACATATAGTATAGGATAAACATACTAAAACCTATACACCTAAGGAAGCTAATTAAGAAGGAAGGACTCTGGCTAAGATGCTCAATCCCCATTCAGAAAGGTACAGTGAATGGACATCAGGAGAGAGAAAATAGGGAACAAGACAGTAGCCTACCATAGAGGGCCTCTGAAAGTCTCTACCCTGCAGGGTATCAAAGCAGATGGTCAGACTTATGGCCAAACTTTGGGCAGAGTGCAGGGAATCTTATGAAAGAAGTGGGAGATAGTAAGACCTGGAGAGGACAGGAGCTCCACAAGGGGAGCAACAGATTCAAAAGTCTGGGCACAGGGGTATTTTCTGAGAGTGATACTCCAGCCAAGGACCACTCATGGAGATGGCCTGGCACCCCTGCACAGAGGTAGCACATGGCAGTTCAGTGTCCAAGTGGGTTCATAGTAATGGGACAGGGACTGTCTCACACAGAAACTGTTTGGCCTGCTCTTTGATCACCTCACCCTGAGAGAGGAGCAGCGGTACCAGGAAGAGGAAGACAATGCAGCCACTCCTGATGAGACCTGATAGATAGGATCAGAGGGAAAGGGAGGAGAACCTCCCTTATCAGTGTACTGGGGGAGGGTCATGGGTGAGGAAGAGGTAGGGAGGGTAGGATTGGAAGGGGACGTGGGAGGGATCTACATAGGGATACTAAGTGAATAAACTGTAATTAATAAAAACAAAAATATTAAAAAATAATTCATTTATCAAAACTTTAAAAATGCAGATTCCATCTCTTCACACATTTTAAAATTTTATTTGTTTAATCACTTTATACTCCAATCCCACTCCTCTCCCTCCTCTCCTTCCCTTCCCCTCTTGGTTTCCAGGAAAGAGGAGGCCCTCCTCAGGGTTCCAGGATGGTTACCTGTATTCTACCTCTCTGAGCCTCCTTTATTCTGGGAGGCAGCTGCTCCCTCCCTGGTATGACTTGTCCCCAGCACTGCCCTCCTCTTCACCAACAGACAAGAGCAAAGGGACCTGAAATCTCAGTGTGGAGTCCATTGCATCCCAGGCTCCTTAGCTTCCCATCACTCAGTCCTCAGAGTCACCCTCTGACATACATAACATTATTAGTCTTTCTACTGAGCAAACAGGAAAGCTTGAGTTATGGAGGAGCCAACTCATGTGGCAAAGAAGAAAGGGGATTAATATTCACACCCATGGTAGAGAGCAGCCTGGCATACTCAAATCACTGGGTTCAGCATTCAGCATTGAAAACAATATCCTAACAACCTGAAACACACAGAGGCACACACACACACACACACACACACACACACACACACACACACCTGTGCAAGCCACAAATTTCCAAACCAGGTCTACCTGTTTTCTACCTCAGTGTACCTTCCAGGAATGTTTTTAAAGGAATGTGCAAGTAGACTCTTTGGAGTACCCCTGAGTTGAAGGACTCATTTGAATTTCATAGGAATGTGATTCCTCTTCTATTCTTAGCTTTTTTTAGTCTCAGAAACATGTGGGATTCCCAGACAATAAGATGTGCAGGAGTCCCTGAAGGATACATGTCCAGAAACCTAAGGATCCAGGGAGAGACAAGAAACTGTTTTGCTTGAATTAGCTGTCCATAAAGGGTTCATACTTTTAGAGTCTGACATGAGGTCCTTTGTTTTAGCCATATTTAAACAAACCACCAGTTTTGAAAAAGAATTAGCTCAATCTGTGTCTACAACAAAGCTTAAGATATGTTTACATGGAATCTCTTTTCAAAGTCCATATGGAATCTCCCTGACAGATGGTTAGTGTTGATTCAAAAACAATGCTCAAAATTTAAGGTCTGGGGAGAATCACTGAGGTAAGCATAATGCCAGTTGTAACCCAGATAGACCAGGCCCTAAAAACACATAAAATGGACTTAGGTTACTATAAACTACAAGTGACATCTCTCATAAGGAAGGATTTAATAAACTTAGAGACAGTGCTCCAGATTCTGGTGAAAATCATACAGTACAAATAATCATCATTTCTTGGTGATACTGGCCATACCGTTCTCTACACTATTTTCTCTACTTTATTTTCTTTTAATTTTTTATTTAACTTTTATTAATTACACTTTACTCATTTTGTATGCCCACCATAAGCCCCTCCCTCCTCCCCTCACCTTCCCACCATCCCTCCCCTTTCTGCATGCATGCCCCTCCCCGAGTCCACTGATAGGGGAGGTCCCCCTCTCCTTCTTTCTGATCTTAGTCTATCAGTTCTCATCAGAAGTGGCTGCATTGTCATCTTCTGTGGTCTGTTAAGGCTGTTCCCCCCTCAGGGGGAGGTGATCAAAGAGCAGGCCAATCAGTTTATGTCAGAGGCAGTTCCTCTTCCCATCACTATGTAAGCCACTTGGACACTAAACTGCCATGGGCTACATCTGTGCAAGGGTTCTAGGTTATCTCCATGAATAGTCCTTGGTTGGAGTATGAGTCTCTGGGAAGTTCCCTGTGTTCAAATTTTCTTGTTCTGTTGCTCTCCTTGTGGAGTTCCTGTCCTCTCCAGCTCTTGCTATTTCCCACTTCTTACATAAAATTTCATACATTCTGCCATCAGGCTCAGAATCTGCTTTGATAGTCTGCAGGGCACAGGCTTTCAGAGGCTCTCTGTGGCAGGTTCCTAGGTTGTTTCCTGTTTTCTTCTTCTTCTGATGTCCATGCTCTTTCCATTTCAGGATGGGGATTGACCGTTTTAGTTAGGGTCCTCTCTCTTGCTTACTTTCTTTATATGTACAGAGTTTAGAGGGTTTATCCTATGTTGTATGTGTATATGAGTGAGTATATACCATGTGTGTCTTTTTGCTTCTGGGACAAGTCACTCAGGATGATCCTTTCCAGGTCCCAACATTTACCTGCAAATTTCATGATTTCCTTGTTTTTCATTGCTGAGTAATATTCCATTGTATAGATGGACCACAATTTCTGCATCCATTCTTCAGTTGAGGGGCATCTGGGCTGTTTCCAGCTTCTGGCTGTTACAAATAAAGCTGCTACAGACATGGTTGAGCAAATTTTCTTTTTGTGTGCTTGAGCCTCTTTTGGATATATGCCTAGGAGTGGTATGGCTGAATCTTGAGGAAGCACTATTCCTAGTTGTCTGAGAAAGCGCCAGATTGATTTCCAGAGTGGTTGTACAAGTTTACATTCCCACCAGCAGTGGAGAAGGATTCCCCTTTCTCCACAACCTCTCCAGCATGTGTTGTCACTTGAGTTTTTGATCTTGGCCATTCTGATGGGTGTAAGGTGAAATCTCAGGGTTGTTTTGATTTGCATTTCCCTAATAGCTAAAGAGGTTGAGCATTTCTTTAAGTGCTTCTCTGCCATTCAATATTCCTTTACAGAGAATTCTCTGTTTTGCTCTGTTCCCCATTTTTTAAGTGGATTACTTGGTTTGCTGCTTTTCAGCTTCTTTAGTTCTTTATATATACTTGCAATGAGTCCTCTGTCAGATAAAGGGTTGGTGAAGATTCTTTCCCAATCTGTAGGCAGTCGCTTTGTTTTGATGACAGTGTCCTTTGTATTACAGAAGCTTTTCGGTTTCATGAGGTCCCATTTATTGATTGTTGCTCTTAGAGCCTGTGCTGTTGGTGTTCTGTTCAGGAAGTTTTCTCCTGTACCAATGAGTTCTAGGGTACTCCCCACTATTTTTTACTAGCCGATTTAATATGTATGGTTTTATGTTTAGTTCTTTGATCCACTTGTACTTCAGTTTTGTGCAGGGTGATAAGTATGGATCTATTTTCATTTTTCTACAAGTAGACATCCAGTTGGAACAGCAACAGTTGTTGAAGATGCTATCTTTTTTCCATTATATAGTTTTGGTATCTTTCTCAAAAATCAGGTGTCCATAAGTGTGTGGGTTTATTTCTGGGTCTTCTATTCGGTTCCATTGATCCACCATTCTGTTTCTGTGCCAGTACCATGCAGTTTTTCTTACTGTTGCTCTATAGTACAGCTTGAGATCAGGGATGTAGATACCGCCAGAAGATCTTTTATTGTAGAGGATTGTTTAGCAATTCTGGGTTTCTTGTTATTCCATATAAAGTTGAGAATTTTTCTTTCCACGTCTGTAAAGAATTGTGTTGGTAATTTGATGGAAATTGTATTAAATCTGTAGATTGCTTTTGATAAGATGGCCATTTTTACTATGTTAATCCTGCCAAGACATGAGCATGGGATATCTTTCCATCTTCTTATATCTTCTACTGATTCTTTCTTTAGAGACTTGAAATTTTTTTCATACAAGTCTTTGACTTCCTTGGTTAGGGTTACTCCAAGGTACCTTATGTCATTTGTGGCTATTGTGAAGGGTGTTGTTTCCCTAATTTCTTTCTCAGTCCTTTTGTCTTTTGTATACAGGAGGGCTACTGATTTTTTTGAGTTGATTTTGTATCTGGCCACTGTGCTGAAGGTGTTTATTAGCTGTAGGAGTTCCCTGTTAGAGTTTTTGGGGTCACTCATTTATCTATCATATCATCTGCAAATAGTGATAATTTGACTTCTTCCTTTCCCATCTGTATCCCCTTGATCTCCTTCAACTGTCTTATTGCTCTAGCAAGGACTTCCAGCACTATGTTGAAGAGATATGGAGAGAGTGGGCAGCCTTGTCTTGTCCCTGATTTTAGTGGGATTGATTTGATTTTCTCTCCATTCAGTTTGATGTTGGTTATAGGCTTGCTCTATATCGCCTTTACTATGTTTAGATATGTGCCTTGTATCCCTGATCTCTCCAAGACTTTAAACATTAATGGATGTTGGATTTTGTCAAATGCTTTTTCAGCATCTAGGGAAATTAACATGTGGTTTTTTTCTTTCAGTTTGTTAATATGGTGGATCACATTGATGTATTTCCGTATACTGAAACACCCCTGCATACCTGGGATGAAGCCTACTTGGTCATAGTGGATAATATCTTTGATATGATCTTGTATTCGGCTTGGTTTCCAAGTATTTTGTTAAGTATTTTTTCATCAATATTCATAAGGGAAATTGGCCTGGAATTCTCTTTCTTTGTTGAGTCTTTGTGAGGTTTAGGTGCCAAGGTGACTGTGGCTTCATAGAATGAGTTCAGTAATGGTCCTTCAGTTTCTATTTTGTGGAATAGTTTGAAGAGACTTGGAGTTAGCTCTTCTTTGAAGGTCTGGTAGAATTCTGCACTGAAGCCATCAGGTCCCGGCCTTTTTTTGGATGGGAGACTTTTGATGAACACTTCTATTTCTTTGGGGAAGTGTTCTTTTGGATGGGAGACTTTTGATGAACACTTCTATTTCTTTGGGGAATATAGGACTATTTAGTTAATTTACCTGGTCCTGATTCAGGTTTGGTAAGTCAAATCTATCAATAAAATTATCCATTTCATTTAGAGTTTCAAATTTTTTGGCATTGAGACTTTTGAAGTAAGTTCTAATGATTGTTTCGATTTCCTCAGTGTCTGCAGTTATG
This sequence comes from Meriones psammophilus, assembly GCA_036365155.1. Lineage (NCBI taxonomy): Eukaryota > Metazoa > Chordata > Mammalia > Rodentia > Muridae > Meriones > Meriones psammophilus. Next base: position 2,506 of record JAEOAE010001083.1, on the reverse strand, counting down.
TCCACCTTTTCATTTCTGATTTTGTTGATTTCAGTGGTGTCTCTTTGTCTGTTATTTAGCTTGGCTAAGGGTTTGTCTATCTTGTTGATTTTTCTCAAAGAACCAGCTCTTGGTTTCATTGATTCTTTGAATTGTTTTATTTATTTCTAATTGATTGATTTTAGGCCTGAGTTTGATTATTTCCAGCCATCTACTCCTTTTTTGTGTGTCTGCTTCTTCTTTTTCTGTGTTTTTTTTTTTGACTCCTTATTTAATTTTTTTTTCAATGCAGTTTACTCAGGAACCTTGAACAATCATCTGACCCTGGGGAGAGCCAGCCCACAGCTTAAATAGCCTCTGTTAAATAGCCCAGTGTGCCATGTGGGCAATGCGGATAGGTCCACATACATGGAAGCAAGCCAGATCCTCGGCCTTAGCCCAATGTGGAGTTGTTCGTGACAGAGAGCACTCACCTTCGGGGAGGTGGAATGCGGAAACCAGCTCCATCTTTAAGGCACAGCATTAAGCAGCTCTCTACAGTTCCCCCTTTTTGTTTTAGACGCATCAGGCAAGATTAGAGGCCTGATCTCTGATATTAGAAATAAATTGGGACTTTGTACTGATGTTCATTTAGGTGTCCTCCACCCAAAGAGCATCAGACCCATCCAATACCTTTTTCTCAGAGGCGGGACCTGGGGCATCAGCCCACATGCATTCAGACATGCTCTTCTCTGTGTCCAAAGCGGCTGACCCTGAGTGCAGTGCTCAGCCTCCCATCCTGAACATAACATTTTAGCTTTTTATGGTAGCCAAGGATGCTTGGGGAGACTGTCCTGCTTCAATGGCTGTAAAGGCCTGAATGGTCATGGCTGCATTACACTGTTGTGAGACTCTAATCTTGCATATATACCACAGGCAAACCAAGGAGACCAACACCAGAAGGCCTGCTAATGCTCCCATGCCCGCCCATTCCTTCAGATGATTCATGGCTGCAGCAATCCATGATGATAATCCTGTGGCTAGTCCTGCATCCACTCTGGTAGAATTTACCGTGACAATGGCCACTCTCAGCTGCTCCATCATAGTATCGAATTCTCCAGTCCAATTACCTAAAATATAGCTAGACAATTGTTTAGTCAGATTTGCAGCACAGGAAAAATTCTCATGTTGTATGCTAGTGACTCAAAGTCCAGCATACTTTCATTGACAGCCAAGTTGAGCGATTTGCCATAGGGTATCAATTTGCTCCTGCACAAGGTCAATCCTCTGATTGAACACCATCAAACCTCCTTTTAGTTGAGCATTAATTCCTTTTTGTACATCTAAGGCATGAGCTACCTTGGCTAAAAGATTATTCAGGGTCTGAGCAGTCTGCACAGTATGACTCCTGGCTAATGCCGCGGTGGTAGCTCCAATAGCCGCCAATGAGATGGCAGTAACAATGGCAGCTGTAATTCCAAGATCCTTTTTCTGTCTGAAGAGAGTCATAGCGTGAGGGGCATCAATGGGCACAGGCACCCAGCGAGGCATGTGAGTAACCAGGGAATACCTAAATTCATTAGCATTACAGCATTGGGCAAAAAAGCAAGTATCATTACCACAATTACTTGGCTCTATCTGGCTAATAATGAATAAAAATGGGGGATATAAACAAACAGGTGTGGGCTTGTAGGAAATATTATGAGAAGCCTTAACCCCCTCGTTGGAACATCCTGCATCAGTTCTAGAACTAGCAGTGGTGGTGTCCAGGTCTGAGTAGGTTCAGGAGACCATTGCTCCCAGGAGCGAGACATGCTCCATGTAAATTGACTAACTCCATGTTTTCCTCCACTTTTGAAAGTCATTTAAGGTTCTTAAATTATTTTTTCCCTTTTTTTAAAATTTTTCATCAATTACACTTTATTCATTTTGCATCCCCCCATTAGTCTCTCCCTCCTACCCTCCCAATCCCACCCTCCCTCCTCCCTCTGCATGCATGCCACTCCCCAAGTCCATTGATAGGGGAGGTTCTCCTCTCCTTTCTGAACTTAGCCCATCAGTCCACATCAAAAGTGGCTACTTTGTCCTTTACTATGGCCTGATAAGGCTGCTCCCCCGCAGGGGGGGGGGTGATCAAAGAGCAGGCCAATCAGATTATGTCAGAAGCAGTCCCTCTTCACATTACTATGTAACCCAACTGGACTCTGAACTGCCCTGGGCTACATCTGTGCAGGGGTTCTGGGTTATCTTTATGAATAGTCCTTGGTTGTAGTATCAGTCTCTGGGAAGTTCTCTGTGTTCAAATTTTCTTGTTCTGTTGCTCTCCTTGTGGAGACCTTGTCCTCTCCAGCTCTTACTATTTCCCACTTCTTACCTAAAATTCCATTCACTCTGCCCAGCAGTTGCCCATCAAGCTCAGCATCTGCTTTGATAGTCTGTAGGGCAGAGGCTTTCAGAGGCCCTCTGTGGTAGGTTCCTAGGTTGTTTCCTGTTTTCTTCTTCTTTTGATGTCCATCCTCTTTGCCTTTCCTGATGGGGATTGGGCATT
>JAEOAE010003752.1:0-96823 GCA_036365155.1 Meriones psammophilus | reverse complement strand
CCTTCAGGAAAAACATCTTCCTGCCAAAGGGATTCTCTCCACTACAAGAGTCCAGGAACAACCAGAAACTAAATTCAAACAACTAAGATAGCCCAATGGGTAGAGGACAGCGTAAAAGTTCAACCAACAGAAGCCAGAGCATTATGGCATCTGCTCAAGCAGATGATAAAAGAGGCAAATAAATAAAATACGAAAAAGAATTAGAGGAAGATAAAAACAAGCAGATCATGGCTATCCGTAAAGAAATGGAGGAAATTAAAGACAAGGAGATTATGGCCATCCGTGAAGAAATACAGGAAGCTGCAGCCAAACAGTCTATGGCCTTTAGAGAGGAAATGCTTAAATCACTGAATGAAATAAAAGAAACAGTGGATTGTTCAAACAAACAGCTGAAGGAATTGATGGAAAACATGAAAATACAGTCAGACAGGGAAGGAAACCAACAAAATAGCCTAAGACCTGAAGATAGAATTGGAAAATTAAAAAAAAAACACAAATGGAAGAAATTGTGAGAGAAAGAACTTAGGGAAGAAAGCAGGAACCACAGAGATTAGCATAACCAATAGGCTACAAGAAATGGAAGAAAGAATCTCAGGTGTGGAAGATACAATGGAAGAAATAGATGTATCTGTCAAAGAAAATGATAAATCTAAAAATTCCTGACACAGACGGTCCAAGAAATTCAGGACAACATAAAAAGACAAAACCTAAGAATAATAAGAATAGAGGAAAAGAAGATTCCCTGCACCAAGGCCCAGAAAATATTTTCAACAAAATCATTGAAGAAAATTTCCCCAACTTAAAGGAGAAGCCAATAAGAATACAAGAGGCCTATAGAACACCCAATAAAATAGACCAGAAAAGAAAATCCTCCCGCCACATAATAATCAAAACTGTAAGTATACAGAACAAAGAAAAAAATACTAAAAGCTGCAAGAGAAAAAGGCTGCTAACATATAATGGCAAACCCATTAGAATCACACCTGACTTCTCAACAGAGACTGTGAAAGCCAGAAGGGCCTGGACAGATATCATGCAGACCCTAAGAGAACACAGATGTCAGCCCAGGCTACTATACCCTGCAAAACTCTCAGTCCTCATAGACGGAGAAAAACAAGATATTCAATGACAAAAACAAATTTCAACAATACCTACAAACAAATCCAGCACTACAGAAGACACTGGAAGGGAAAATAAAACCCAAGAAAGCTAGCTACATTCAAGAAAACACAGGGAATAAATAACCTCACTTCAGTAAAACAAAAAGCAACCAAGCACACAAACGTATGACCACAGCCAACATCAAAGTGAAAGGATTTAACAGCCACTGGTCATTACTCTCTCTCAATATCAATGGACTTAATTCTCCAATAAAAAGACACAGACTAACAGAATGGATGCGTAAACAAAACCCAGCAATCTGTTGTATACAAGAAACACACCTAAGACACAAAGATAGACACTTCCTGAGGGTAAAGGGATGGAAGACAGCTTTTCAAGCAAATGGACCCAAGAAGCAAGCAGGAGAGCCATTCTAATATCTGATAAAATAGTCTTTCAACCAAAATTAATCAAAAGAGATGGGGAAGGACACTTCATACTCATCAAGGGAAAATTCCACCAAGAGGACATCACAATCCTGAACATCTATGCCCCAAATACAAGGGCACCCACATTTGTGAAAGAAACATTGATAAAACTTAAAACACATATAGATCCCCACACACTAATAGTAGGAGACTTCAACACCCCATTCTCAACAAAGGACAGATCAACAAAACAGAAATTAAACAAAGAAACAATATCTCTAACAGAGATAATGAATCAAATGGAACTAAAAGACATTTACAGAAGCCTACACCCAAACACAAAAGAATTTACCTTCTTCTCAGCACACTCATGGAACCTTCTCCAAAATAGACCACATAGTTGGTCACAAAGCAAGCCCTCAACAAATACAGGAAGATTGAAATAATCCCTTGTATCCTGTCGGATCACCATGGAATAAAGCTGGACCTCAGTAACAACAGAAATAGCAAAAAGCCTACACATACATGGAAACTGAACAACTTGCTACTAAAAGACAGCTGGGTCAGGGAAGAAATAAAGAAAGAAATTAAAATCTTCGTAGAACTCAATGAAAATGAAGACACAACATACCCAAACTTGTGGGACACAATGAAAGCAGTGCTAAGAGGAAAGTTCATAGCACTAAGTGCCTTCAAGAAGAAATTTGAGACAGCGATTCAAGCAAACTTAATGGCTCACTTAAAAACCCTAGAAAAGAAGAAGCAGACACACCAAGAGGAGCAGACGGCTGAAATAATCAAACTCAGGGCTGAAATCAATCAATTAGAAACAAATAAAACAATTCAAAGAATCAATGAAACCAAGAGCTGGTTCTTTGAGAAAATCAACAAGATAGACAAACCCTTAGCCAAGCTAACTAAAAGGCAGAGAGACACCATCCAAATCAACAAAATCAGAAATGAAAAGGGGGACATAACTACAGACACTGAGGAAATCCAAGCAATCATTAGGACTTACTTCAAAAATCTATACGGAACAAAATTTGAAAATTTAAATGAAATGGACAATTTTCTTGACCGATTCCACTTACCAAAGCTAAATCAGGACCAGGTAAATCAATTAAATAGTCCTATATCCCCCAAGGAAATAGAAGCAGTCATCAAAAGTCTCCCATCCAAAAAAAGCCCAGGACCTGATGGTTTCAGCGCAGAATTCTACCAAACATTCAAAGAAGAGCTAACACCAACTCTCTTCAAACTATTTCACAAAATAGAAACAGAGGAGCATTACCAAACTCATTCTATGAAGCCATAGTCACCTTGGTACCTAAACCTCACAAAGACTCAACAAAGAAAGAGAATTTCAGGCCAATCTCCCTTATGAACATTGATGCAAAAATACTCAACAAAATACTCGCAAACCGAATACAAGAACACATCAAAGATATCATCCACCATGACCAAGTAGGCTTCATCCCAGGTATGCAGGGATGGTTCAATATACGGAAAATCCATCAATGTGATCCACCATATTAACAAATTGAAAGAAAAAACGACATGATAATCTCCCTAGACGCTGAAAAGCCTTTGACAAAATCCAACATCCATTCATGTTTAAAGTATTGAGAGATCAGGATACAAGGCACATATCTAAACATAGTAAAGGTGATATACAGCAAACCTATAACCAACATCAAACTGAATGGAGAGAAACTTAAAGCAATCCCACTAAAATCAGGGACAAGACAAGGCTGCCCACTCTCTCCATATCTCTTCAAAATAGTGCTGGAAGTCCTTGCTAGAGCAATAAGACAGTTGAAGGAGATCAAGGGATACAAATTGGAAAGGAAGAAGTGAAATTATCACTATTTGCAGATGATATGATAGTATACGTGAATGACCCCAAAAATCTACCAGGAACTCCTACAGCTGATAAACACCTTCAGCAAAGTGGCGGATACAAAATTAACTCAAAAAATCAGTAGCCCTCCTGTATACCAAAGACAAAAGGGCTGAGAAAGAAATTAGGAAACAACACCCTTCACAATAGCCACAAATGACATAAGGTACCTCGGAGTAACCCTAACCAAGGAAGTCAAAGACTTGTATGAAAAAATTTCAAATCTCTGAAGAAAGAACTAGAAGAAGATATGAGAAGATGGAAAGATCTCCCATGCTCATGGCTTGGTAGGATTAACATAGTAAAATGACCATCTTACCAAAAGCAATATACAGATTCAATGCAATGCCCATCAAATTGCCAACACAATTCTTTACAGACTTGGAAAGAAAAAATTCTCAACTTCATATGGAATAACAAGAAACCCAGAATTGCTAAAACAATCCTCTACAATAAAAGATCTTCTGGAGGTATCTCCATCACTGATCTTAAGTTGTACTATAGAGCAACAGTTTTAAAAACTGCATGGTACTGGCATAGAAACAGAATGGTGGATCAATGGAACCGAACAGAGGACCCAGAAATAAACCCACACACTTATGGACACCTGATATTTGACAAAGACGCCAAAATCATACAATGGAAAAAAAGATAGCATCTTCAACAAATGGTGCTGGTCCAACTGGATATCTACATGTAGAAAAATGAAAATAGATCCATACTTATCACCCTGCACAAAACTGAAGTCCAAGTGGATCAAAGACCTCAACATAAAACCAGACACATTAAATCGGCTTGAAAAAAAAGTGGGGAATACCCTAGAACTCATTGGTACAGGGGAAAACTTCCTGAACAGAACTCCAACAGCACAGGCTCTAAGAGCAACAATCAATAAATGGGACCTCATGAAACTGAAAAGCTTCTGCAAAGCAAAGGACACTGTCATCAAAACAAAGCGACCTCCCTACAGATTGGGAAAGAATATTCACCAACCCTTTATCTGACAAAGGACTCATATCAAATATATATAAAGAACTAAAGAAGCTGAAAAGCAGCAAACCAAGTAACCCACTTAAAAAATGAGGAACAGAGCTAAACAAAGAATTCTCTGTAGAGGAATACCGAATGGCAGAGAAGCACTTGAAGAAATGCTCAACCTCACTAGCCATTAGGGAAATGCAAATCAAAACAACCCTGAGATTTCACCTTACACCCATGAGAATGGCCAAGATCAAAAACTCAAGTGACAACACATGCTGGAGAGGTTGTGGAGAAAGAGGAACCCTTCTCCACTGCTGGTGGGAATGTAAACTGGTACAGCCACTCTGGAAATCAATCTGGCGTTTTCTCAGACAACTAGGAATAGTGCTTCCCAAGATCCAGCCATACCACTCCTAGGCATATATCCAAAAGAGGCTCAAGCACACAAAAAGGAAATTTGCTCAACCATGTTCAGTAGCAGCTTTATTTGTAATAGCCAGAAGCTGAAACAGCCCAGATGCCCCTCATCCAAGAATGGATGCAGAAAATGTGGTACATCTACACAATGGAATATTACTCAGCAATGAAAAATAAGGAAATCATGAAATTTGTAGGTAAATGGTGGGATCTGGAAAGGATCATCCTGAGTGAGTTGTCCCAGAAGCAAAAAGACACACATGGTATATACTCACTCATATAGACATACAGCATAGGAGAAACCCACTAAAACCTGTGCATATAAAGAAACTAAGCAAGAGAGAGGACCTAACTAAAATGTCTAATCCCCATCCAGAAAGGCAAAGAGGATGGACATCAGAAGAAGAGGAGAGCAGGAAACAACCTGGGAACCTACCACAGAGGGTTTTTTGAGGGCCTCTGCCCTGCAGACTATCAGGGCAGAGGCTGGGCCTGATGGGCAACTGTTGGGCAGAGTGGATGGAATTTTGTGTAGGAACTGGGAGAGAGTAGGAGCTGAGAGGATGGGGTCTCCACAAGGAGAGCAACAGAACAGGAGGGTTTGAGCACAGGAACTTCCCAGAGACTCGTGCTCCAACCAAGGACTATTCATGGAGATAACCCAGAGCCCCTGCACAGATGTAGCCCAGGGCAGTTCAGAGTCCATTTGGGCTAAATGGTGATGTGAAGAGGGACTGCCTCTGGCATGGTCTGGGTTGGCCTGCTCTTAGATCGCCTCCCTCTGGGGGGAAACAGCCTTACCAGGCCATAGTGGAGGACAGTGCAGCCGCTTTTGATGTGAACTGGTGGACTGGGATCAGAAGGGAGGGGAGGGCCTCCCCTATCGGTGGACTTGGGGAGTGACGTGCATGCGGGGAGGGTGGGATTGGGAGGGGAGGGAGGGGCCTATGGGGATGCAGAATGAATAGTGTGTAATTGATGAAAAAAATAAAAAAAAAAAAAGGGAAAAAATAATTTAAGAACCTTAAATGACTTTCAAAAGTGGAGGAAAACATGCAGTTAGGCAATTTACATGGAGCACGCCGTCTCGCCCCTGGGAGCAATGGTCTGCTGAACCTACTCAGACCTCGGACACCACCACTGCTAGTTCTAGAATTGATGCAGGATGTTCCAACGAGGGGGTTAAGGCTTCTCATAATACTTCCTATAAGCCCATACCTGTTTGTTTACATCCCCATTTTTATTCATTATTAGCCAGATAGAGCCAAGTAATTGTGGTAATGATACTTGCTTTTTCGCCTAATGCTGTAATGCTAGTAAATTTACTAGCTGGTTACTCACATGCCTCACTGGGTGCCTGTGCCCGCTGATGCCCTCACGCTTATGACTCTCTTCAGACAGAAAAGGGATCTTGGAATTACAGCTGCCATTGTTATTGCTATCTCATTGGCGGCTGTTGAGCTACCACCACGGCATTAGCCATGAGTCATAATGGGCAGACTGCTCAGACCCTGAATAACCTTTTAGCCAATGTAGCTCATGCCTTAGATGTACAAAAAGGAATTAATGCTCAACTAAAAGGAGGTTTGATGGTGTTCAATCAGAGGTTTGACCTCGTGCAGGAGCAAATTGATACCCTATGGCAAATCGCTCAATTTGGCTGTCAATGAACGTATGTTGACTTTGTGTCACTAGCATACAACATGAGAACTTTCCCTGTGCTGCAAATCTGTCTAAACAATTGTCAAGCTATATTTTAGGTAATTGGACTGAGAATTCGATACTACGATGGACCAGCTGAGAGTGGCCATTGCCATGGTAAATTCTTCCAGAGTGGACGAGGACTAGCCACAGGAGTATCATCATGGATTGCTGCAGCCATGAATCATCTGAAGGAATGGGCGGGCATGGGAGTGTTAGCAGGCCTTCTGGTGTTGGTCACCTTGGTTTGCCTGTGGTATATATGCAAGATTAGAGTCTCACAACAGCGTAATGCAGCCATGACCATTCAGGCCTTTACAGCCATTGAAGCAGGACAGTCTCCCCAAGCATGGTTGGCTACCATAAAAAGCCAAAATATTACGCTCAGGATGCGAGGCGGCACTGCACTCAGGGTCAGCCGCCTTGGACCCAGAGAAGAGCATGTCTGATTGCATGCGGGTTGATGCCCCAGGTCCCGCCTGAGAAAAAGGTATCGGACGGGTCTGATGCTCTTGGGTGGATGACACCTAAATGAACATCAGTACAAAGTCCCAATTTATTTCTAATATCAGAGATCAGACCTCTACTCTTGCCTGATGCGTCCAAAACAAAAAGGGGGGGACTGTAGAGAGCTGGGCGTAATGCCGCTCCTGAAAGATGGAGCTGGTTTCCGCTTTCCACCTTCCCGATGGTGAGTGCTCTGTCACAAACAACTCCACATTTGGCTAAGGCTGAGGATCTGGCTTGCTTCCATGGATGTGGACTCTATCTGCATTGCCCACGTGGCATACTGAGGTTGGCTGCCCAGAGGCTATTTAAAGTGGGCTGGCTTTCCCCAGGGTCAGATGATTGTTCAAGGTTCCAAATAAACTGCATTGAAAAAAAATATATTAATAATTTTTAAAAAAAAAAGAATCCACAATCAAAAAGATGAAGTTAATGGCCTAAGACAGGAAAACAGAGTTAGAATAAATAAAAAAAATAAAATAAAAAAAAAATAACAGAGGAAATCCTGGAGCTAGAGATCTTAGAGAATAGACAAGGTACCACAAAGGTAATCATCACCAACAAAATACAAGGATGGAAGAGAGAATCTCAGGTGTTGAAGATACAGTTACAGAAATTGCTACATCTCAAAGAACAAGCAAAATCAGAAAAGACCCAAACCCAAGAAATCAAGGACACCATGAAAAAATAAAATCTAAAAATAATAGGGAATAGATGAAAAGAAGATTCCACGTGAAATCCCAGAAAATAATTTCAAGAAAATCATAGAAAAAATTTCCTAACTTAAAGAAAGATATGTCCATAAACATACAAAAGGCCTAAAGAACACCAAATAAACTAGACCTGAAGAGACATTCTTCATATAACAGAATAGTAAAAAATGCTAAATCTATAGAAAGAAGAAAAAATATTAAAAAAGCAAGGGAAAATGTCTAAGCAACATTTAAAGGTAGACCTCAGAATCATACCAGACTTCTCAACAGAAACCATGGAAGCCAGGAGGGCCTGGGCAGATGTCATGCAGACTCTATAAGACCAAAGATACCAACCCAGACTACTAAACTCAGCAAAGCTCTCAATCAACATAGATGGAGAAAGCACAATATTCCATGACAAACTAAACTTAAACAATATCTACCCAGCAACCCAGCCCTACAGAAGATATTAGAAGGGAAACTCCAATCTAACGAAATCAACTATGCCCAAGAAAACACAGAATATGGATTACTTCACAACAAAAAAAATTAAAAGAAAACAAGCACAAAAACACATTAAAAACATCAACTCCACAAAGAAAGGAACTAACATTCATTGGTCATTATTTTCTATCAACATCAACAGACTTAACTCTCCAATAAGAAGACAAAGAATAACAGAATGGCTGTGGAAATAGGATACAAATTTCTGTTTCATCCATGAAACACAGCTTTGCAACAAAGATTAAAAACTACCTCAGAGTAAAGGGCTGGAAAAATGTTTTTCAAGCAAACAAACCCAGAAAACAAGCTGGGGTAACGATCCTAACAGCTAATTTAATCAATTTTAGTCTTTCAACCAAAATTAGTAAAAAAGGATGCAGAAGGTCACTTCATTCTCATCAAAGAAAAAAAAATCCACCAGGTGGACATTACAATGCTGAACATGTATGCCTCAAACAGAAGAGCACCTGCATCTTTTAATTAAATATGTATTTTTTTACATTAGTTACAGTTTATTCACTTTGTATCCCAGGTGTAGCCTCCTCCCTCCTTACCTCCCCCAAACACTCTCCCTCCCTCTTCTCCTTCCTGGCCCTCACTAAGTTTACTGATGGGGGATGTCCTCTTCCTCTTCCATCTGATCCTAGCTTATCAGGTCTCTTTAGGACTGGCTGCAATGTCCTCCATTGTGGCCTAGAAAGACTGCTCCTCCCTCAGAGGTGGGGCAGTCAAAGACCAGCTGTTGAGTTCATGTTAGAGATAGTCCCTAATCCAATAATTAGGGAACCCACTTCGATAAGGGGCTACATCCAGGCAGGGGTTCTAAGTTATATACATGCATGGTCCTTGGTTGGAGAAACAGTCTCAGAAAAGTCCATTGTGCCCAGATATATTTGGTCCTTGTGGAGCTCCTGCCCTCTCCAGATCATACTAACTCCCCTTTTTTCATATGATTCTCTGTACCCTGACCAAGTTTTGGCTATGAGTTTCAGACACTGCTTTGATCCACCAAGACCAATTAGGCTTCATCCAAAGCATGCAGAGATGGTTCAGTATACAGAAATACATCAGTTTAATCCACCATATAAACAAACTGAAGGAGAAAGAACACATGATCATCTCTTTAGTTGTCAAAAAAAAAAAAAAAAGCATTTGAAAACTCCAACACCCATTCATGTTTGAGGTCTTAGAGAGATTATGGATACCGGCACATATCTAAACATAGTAAAGGTAATATACAGCAAGCCTGTAGCCAACATTAGAATAAACGGAGAGAAATTTAAATCAATCTCACTGAAATCAGGGATAAGCCAAGGTTGCCCACTTTGTCCATATCACTTCCACATAGTATTTGAAGTCCTAGCTAGAGCAATGAAATAACTAAAAGGGATAAAGGGGATATAAATCAGAAAGGAAAAAAAAAATAAAGCTTGAAGGATACATGAGTGACCACAAAAGTTTAACCAGAGAACTCTTTCAGCTGATGAACACCTTCAGCCACGTGGATGGATGCAAAATTAACTAAAATAAATAAATAAATAAATAAATAAATAAAATCAGAAACCCTGCAGTATGTGAAAGACAGAAAAAGAAGGGCTGAAAAAGAAATTAGTGAAACAACACCCTGCACAATAGCCACTAATAACATAAACTACCTTTGAGTGACTCTAATGAAGCAAGTGTAAGACCTGTTTGAAAATCTTTAAGTCTCTGAAGACAGAAACTAAAGAAGATATCAGAAGATGGAAAGATCTCCTATGCTCATGGATCAGTGACAATGGCCATCTTGCCAAAAGCAATCTACAGATTCAGTGTGATCATCATCAACATATGGACACAATTCTTCACAGAATTTGAAAGAACAATTTTCAATTTCATATGGAAAACAAAAACACCCAGAATAGCTAAAACAACTCTGTACAACAACAGATTATCTGAAGGTATCCCCATCCCTGATATCAAGCTGTACTCAAGAACAACAGTAATAAAAACTGCATAGTACACAGAGAAACAGAATGTTGGATCCATGGACTCAAACAGAAGACCCAGAAATAAACACACACACCTATAGAAACTTCAATTGTGATAAAGATGTCAAAACCGTACAAAGGAAAAAAGACAGCAACCACAACAAATGGTACTTGTCTCACTGGATATCCACATGTAGAAAAATGTAAATAGTTCCATATTTACACCCTGCACAAAACTAAAGTCCAAGTGTATCAAAGACCTCAACATAAAACCAGACACACTAAATCTGTTAGAAGAAAAACTCGGAAGAGCCTTGAGCTCACTGACACAGGAGACAACTTCATGAACACAACACCAATAGAACAGGCTCTAAGATCAACAATCAATAAATGGGGCCTCATGAAACTGAAAAGCTTCTCTTTTCAAAGGACACAGTAGTCAGAGCAAAAGGACAGCCCACAGATTGGGAAAGGATCTTCACCAACCCTATATCTGAACAGAGGGCTAATATCCAGAATATATAAAGAACTTAAGAATTTAAACAGAAAAAAAATTCAGGTAATCTATTTAAAAACTGAGGTACAAGGCTAAGCAGAGAATTATCAATAGAGGAATATGGAATGGCAGAGAAACACTTAAAGAAATGCTGAATATCCTTAGCTATCATGGAAATGTAAACCGAAATGACCCAGCGATTTCTCCTCATACCCACCAGAATGACTAAGAACAAAAACTCAAGTAACAACACATGCTCGGTAGGATGTGCAGAAACAGGAACCCTCCTCCATTGCTGGTGGGAATGTAAACTTGTAGAACCACTTTGAAATTCGGTCTGGTGCTTTCTCAGACAATTAGGAATAGTGCTTCCTCAAGATCCAGGTATACCACTCCTAGGCATATGTCCAAAACAAGCTCGAGTACACAACAAGGTCTTTGGCTCAAACATGCTTGAAGCAGCTTTATTTGTAATAGCAAGAATCTGGAAACAATGGAGACATTCCCCAGCTGAGGAATGGATACAGAAATTGTGGTACATTTATGCACTGGAATACTACTCAGAAATTAAAAACAAGAAAATCATGAAATTTGCATGTAAATGGTGGGTACTAGAAAAGATCATCCTGATTGAGGTATCCCAGAAGCAGAAAGACATACGTGGTATGTATATATATATATATATATATATATATATATATATATATTAAAAAGTGTATATGAGACATATAATATAGGACAATCATACAAAATTCTGTACACATAAAGAAGCTAAGCAAGAAGGAGGACCCTGGGTAAGATTCTCAGTCCTCATTGAGAAAGGCAAATGAGATGGACATCAGAGGAGGGAGAAAACAGGCAACAGGACAGGAGCCTACCACAGGACTCTGAAGGACTCTAACCTGCAGAGTATCAAAGCAGCTGCTGAGATTCACAGCCAAATTTGGGCACAGTGCAAGGAACCTTATGAAAGAAGGGTGAGAGAGAAACATATGGAGGGGACAGGAGTTCCACAAGGAGAAAAACAGAAATTTCTGTGTAAAGAAATATTATCTGGCAATGGCCACTCTCAGCTGGTCCATCGTGAGTATCAATTCTCCAGTCCAATTACCTAAAATATAGCTTGACAATTGTTTAGACAGATTTGCAGCACAGGGAAAGTTCTCATGTTGTATGCTAGTGACACAAAGTCCAACATACGTTCATTGACAGCCAAATTGAGCGATTTGCCATAGGGTATCAATTTGCTCCTGCACGAGGTCAAACCTCTGATTGAACACCATCAAACCTCCTTTTAGTTGAGCATTAATTCCTTTTGTACATCTAAGGCATGAGCTACATTGGCTAAAAGGTTATTCAGGGTCTGGAGCAGTCTGCCTCAGTATGACTCATGGCTAATGCCGTGGTGGTAGCTCCAACAGCCGCCAATGAGATAGCAGTAACAATGGCAGCTGTAATTCCAAGATCCCTTTTCTGTCTGAAGAGAGTAAATTCTACCAGAGTGGACGCAGGACTAGCCACAGGAGTATCATCATGGATTGCTGCAGCCATGAATCATCTGAAGGAATGGGCGGGCATGGGAGTGTTAGCAGGCCTTCTGGTGTTGGTCACCTTGGTTTGCCTGTGGTATATATGCAAGATTAGAGTCTCACAACAGCGTAATGCAGCCATGACCACTCAGGCCTTTACAGCCATTGAAGCAGGACAGTCTCCCAAGCATGGTTGGCTACCATAAAAGCCAAAATATTACGCTCAGGATGCGAGGCGGCACACTGCACTCAGGGTCAGCCGCCTTGGACCCAGAGAAGAGCATGTCTGATTGCATGCGGGTTGATGCCCCAGGTCCCGCCTCTGAGAAAAAGGTATCGGACGGGTCTGATGCTCTTGGGTGGATGACACCTAAATGAACATCAGTACAAAGTCCCAATTTATTTCTAATATCAGAGATCAGACCTCTACTCTTGCCTGATGCGTCCAAAACAAAAAGGGGGGACTGTAGAGAGCTGCATAATGCCGCTCCTGAAAGATGGAGCTGGTTTCCGCCTTCCACCTTCCTGATGGTGAGTGCTCTCTGTCACAAACAACTCCACATTTGGCTAAGGCTGAGGATCTGGCTTGCTTCCATGGATGTGGACCTATCTGCATTGCCCACGTGGCATACTGAGGTTGGCTGCCCAGAGGCTATTTAAAGTGGGCTGGCTTTCCCCAGGGTCAGATGATTGTTCAAGGTTCCTAAATAAACTGCATTGAAAAAAAAAAAAAAAAAAGAAATATTATCTGAGCCTGATATTCAAAACAAGAATAATTCATGGAGATAATCTAGACTCCCTGCCCATATGTAGCCCTTGGCAGCTCACTGTCCAAGTGGGTTTCCTAGTAATGGCAACTGGGACTGTCTCTGACATGAACTCAGTGTTCTGCTCTTTGATCACCATGCCACGATTGGGGTGCAGCTTTATCAGGCCACAGAGGAAGACAATGCAGCCAGTCCTGATGAGACCTGATAGAATAGAATTAGATGAATTGGAAGGAGGTCTTCCCCTATCAGTAGACTGGAGGAGAGGCATGGGTGGAGAAGAAGCAGTGAGGGTGTGATTTGGAGGGCAGGCGACTAAGTTTGGATACAAAGTGAATATAATGTAAATAATTAAAAAATAAATAAAATTAAAAAACAAAACATCTGAGGGGATAGGAGATCCACAAAGAAGAGAAAAAAAAATATTGGCTCAGGGATCCTTTCTGAGACTGATACTCCAAACAAGGACCATGCATGGAGATAACATAGAAGCCCTGCACAGATTTAGCCCATCGCAACTCAGTCTCCAAGTTGGTGTCCTAGTAAGGGGAACAGGGGCTGTCTCTGACATAAACTCCATGGCTGGTTCTTTGATCACCTCCCCCCTGAGAGTGGTGCAGTCTTATCAGGCCACAGAAGAAGACAGTACAACAATTCCGGATGACATTAGATAAGCTATGGTCAGAGGGAATGGGAGGAGGACCTCTTCTATCAGTGAACTTGGAAAGGGGCATTGGAAGAGATGAAGGAGCAAGGGCAGGATTCAGAGGGGATGATGGAGGAGGCTATAACTGGGATAAAAAGTATGTAAACTGTAATTAATAAAATGAATTAATTAAAAAAGAACAACAATGTGTTTTCATTGGTTGTGAGACACCACCAAAAGGCAGATATAAAGCATATCTAGTTTTGCATTGCCCTCTCCTGAGAAAAGTCTCCATGAGTGGTCTCCATTAGCAGGGATGGGCTCTGATGTTCCCCTAGTAAATGATGATAAAAAGTGTTTTCCCATCACCATATCTGCCCTGGGACCTCTGATCTCCCTGCCCCTACATCACTTAGACTTGTTTCACTCAGGCTGCCTGAAGAGAGGTTCAATGCAGGACACATCAATGAGAACCAGCCAAGCTGAGAAGAGAATTAAGTCCAATGAAAGAGCTTTTGAGTTGACCTGTGAGCTTCAAATTCTAACCTTTAGCTTCACAATGCATAATGGATATAGCCTGTATTAGAATGTAAACAGTGCCATGAGCACACTTATTCTTTCCCCTCAAAAGAGCTGCTGAGTACCCCTGATGTGCCACATTTCTGGTGTTGGGTACAACCTGCCGAAAAGGATCCACCAGAAGTGAGGCTTTCTTTGAGAGTGATGGCCAAGACCATTCCATGAAGTTGGGCAGAAGCCTTCTTGGGCCATGCTTCCTTGACAGTTGGAGGTAGGGTCTGTGAGCCCGTGGTGGGGTCCTTTCAGAGGTGTGGCTGTATGCCTTAAGCACAGCTGGCCAAAGAGGCAGTTTATGGTTCTCAAAGGGGTGTGGTCCTGTAAAGGGGATGAGGTGGCAGGCCTGAGTTTGTCTCACCTCAGCTGGAGGAGAAGGTGAAATGAAGCTGACTTTCCAGGACTCTGGCCCCTACTGACGTCATGGACCAGTGTGCCTGGGTCATGGGCCCTTCTCACAGTTGGTTTCAGATGCAGTAAAGCCTAGGAAGACAAAGTCTCTGCTTCCACCTGTCCCCATGCCTGTTATGCATCCCAGAATCCCAAACATGCAAGGAGAGTTGACCTGGACACTGAGGGCAGTGACCTGGGGATGATCACAGGGCCAGACTGATGGACCAATGCTAAGTGTTGTAGAATGATTAGTGTTTTTAAAACAACAGCGTTGCTTAAGTATGTTTATAATAATACCATTTTAGGATTATTATTATCTGCTATGGACTTGTAACCTCTAGATAAATATGCACGGTATAGGCAGCACCTAACATATGCAAGAATTAATAAAAATGCCGAAATTTCATGGTGAAATGTGCCCTCTTTATGTTACTTAGATATTGGGCAAAATTGATTTTTGAGACAGTTTTCAAGTGTGGCCTACACTTGTCAATTAGAATGCATATATATATATTTAATTTTCTATATGTGAGTATATCCCCCAAGTTATTGAATTCATGCAGATGAAAGTCCAGTTGGTCTCTTCCCTCAATCTACCTGGCAACACCAGATTCTTTATCAGGACATTATAATCTCTCCTCTTTCATGCTGCAACCTCGTCTTCTCATGGCAAGCCCATCCAGGCATCAGAAGCCCAATGGTATCCTTGTGCCTGGTAGAGAGAGGAGAAGGGCAGGGAAACCTGGCTATAGCTTAATTCTTGTGCAAACATGGAGTCACAGGTGTGCGGTTCATTTTGATTGTGTGCTTTAGTGGTTGTTTTTTGTTTGTTTATTTGTTTGTTTGAGAGATCCTAAAGGCTGCTATTAAAATTTCTTCAGCTCTTGATCCTTCTTCCTCTGCCCCTTAAATCCTGGCATGACAGTCTTGCCTGAGCCACACCTGGACAATGAACTGATTGTTCTGTGCTTTTCATTTGTGGTCATAACAAATAAACGTTGTTGGTTCTGCTCTTTTCTGGGTTTGGGTATTTATGAAAAGCTAGCTACAAAGAATGGGATAGAAAGTATACCATCACCTTTTTCCAGACAGGAGCTGGAGAGCAGGAGCTGTAGCATACTGGTGGATGTCAGTCCCCAAAACTGCAAAGGGAAAGGGGTTGGAGGACTGAGGTAATTTCTTTTCTAAATGTTTAGAAGGATTTACCAGTGATCCTATATGTTACCTGAAGCCAGGTAATATATTGCACACCTATAACCCAGCACTCAGAAGGCAAAGACAGGTGAATCTCTGTGGGAATTAGATCATCCTGTTCTACATAAAACAATCCCAGGCTAAACATGGCTAGTGATATGGCTTAACAGGTAAAGGAGTCTGGAATCCAGCCTGTTGGTCTTACTTCAATCCCCAGGAACTCACAAGGTTGAAACTGGGAACTGACTCTCACTAATTATTTTATGACCCCCACAGGCATAGAGCAGAAAACATATATTCTGCTATGTGTGTGTGTGTGTGTGTGTGTGTGTGTGTGTGTGTGTGTGATTTTAATTACATAATAGTCAAGTTGCTGGCACACTCAAGGCTTATATCTCTTGCAGCCACAGGTACACATATGCTGACAAGTCTGTATAAACATAAACAAACATGCATCCTTCCCCACACATTTGTTGTGTACAAGAAAGTAGCAAATCAAAGCATTTCTTTACATCAAGACTGAAATGCATGGCACTTCACAAATAGCTAATATTTAAATAAAATGGAGCCACACTATTTCTGCAGCAGTCCATGAAGATGAAATCCTGATGAAGTCAGTGTCTGAATGGTAATGAAAAATATCCACAGATTAAAGAAAAATTTATGAGTTAATTTATTTCTCTAAGAAGAAAGCAACCCTTGCAAAGAACAGCACACAGTTCAAAAACTCTACAGGAGATTCTTCCACCTCAGTTTGTAAATATTTATACAGTTTCATTTTGGAAGAGAAATTCTACAACAATTTATGAAAGCTTAACTACACAGACAGGTAAACTTGGGACCATAGATGGCTTACTTTGTTAATTACAAAGTCTCACATTAATCAAGAGAAAAAGACGAATAGCCAAATAAGTATATATGATTGTTTGTGGTCCAAGTGTTTAAAGAGAGGTGAATCATTTAGTCACCTCTGACTGAGAACATCCTGCTGAACGTGTTTGGGGAAAGGCGTGGAAAAGTGGCTGGAAAACTCTCAGTGGAATCTTGCTCCTGTAATTGACAGGCTTGTAGCATCAGGAAAATCCATGGTCCTACATACCTCATTTTCCCCAATAAGTCCTTACTGTTTTCGAACAGCAGGGTTCAGCATGGAAATAACACAGCTTGAGTGAGAGCAATCAGGCAGAATAAGCAACATTCCGTCTTCCATGTTTCTCATGCCAATGACCAGATTAAATGTCTCATTTCTGACCTCAAAAGATCTGGAATAGAGGCATATCTGCCCTCTTCAACGATCAGGATTAGAGTGGGTCTTTCCATTACATATGAAAAAAATCCCTCACAAGTATGCCTAGTTGATTTGATAGCACTTAATTCCAATACAGTATATTGACAGCCAAGAATACCGATCACACTCTGAGTTCTTCAGAGGTACCACTTTCTCAGCTTTTCTTTCTATCCACTGCCACTTCAATAGAAGCATAGAAATGGCAGCTATATAAAAGCCTATTCTCCTTCCCCACATGGGACCCACTGCCCTTGTGACTGATGATTGTTCATTCTAAGTCCAGCCTGCTCTGGGATTCAGCCTTCAGGAGAAGACATGAGGCACCATAGAATACTCCAACTGTGCACTGCTGGGAGAACCCCCACCCAAGAGATTCCCCCTCACCTATTTCCTTTCTCTCTCCCAGTCTGCAGAAAGCACATCTGATCTCCATCCTCATTCTCTCTCCTACCTATCTCCTACCAAGTTGCCTTCCTCCATGTACTTCAGATATCTGTTTTATTTCCTCTTCTGTGTGAGATTCAAACAGCCTCCATTTGTCCTCTTTGTTAACTATAAGCTTCTTTGTGTCTGTGGATTGTAGCATGCTTATCTGTACTGTATGGCTAATGTCCACTTGAAAGTGAGCACATACCATGCATGTCTTTCTGGGATACTTTTTATTTCCAGCATTATTTTCCTCTAGTACTTAAGTCATTTTGTTACATTCTACTTTCATATGTTTCACTTAACACTTTGTGTTATTAATTCCATGAAGAACAATCAGCTTTGACTTCTCTAGAAAAAAAAAAGAATGACATGATAAAGTCATTCAATACTTTGTCTTGAAGTTTTTAAGTGACACTTGCAGTTGGGCATTACTTAGGAATTAATCATGTAGTGGAGGGCCCGGGTTCTCCTGTATTTTTGTTATTACTTCTGATTTTGTATTGGGCTTGCTCATCCGGATTTAATTTGTTAATTCTTTCTGACACAATTGTATTGAGTGCTTTGGTTTGTGCTTTGTGATTCTTGCTTGGATGTTCTTAGATCTTCTTTGGTGTGTGGTGCCTGCATCTCAGTTTTGCAGAGAAAAATGGTGCTTATTTTTAGGTGGGATAAATGAGGTGATGCTAAAGGATGTGAGGGATATCCATTCTGATCTCACAAACCATACTCCAGGATTTACACTGTGGGCAGGTTCAGAAAGGTACACATCCTCTGATCTCATGAGCCAGGATATCTGCATATACACTAGCAGGATCTGAAACCTAGTCCTCTGTGTATGGACTGTTCCAAAGAATTAGGATGCCTCACAGGGTTTAAAACTTAGGCCTTCCTATGGGGCTTCAGCTTTAGAAGAGGGGATACGTAATATAACCTGGTACCTAGGTCCTCTCTCTCTCTCTCTCTCTCTCTCTCTCTGTGTGTGTGTGTGTGTGTGTGTTTCTTGTTTATGTTTATGTCTGTATGGGCTTCTTCCTTTAAGAATGTTTGTAATCAAACAGGTGTGGGCTTATAGGAAATATTATGGGAAGCCTTAACCCCCTCGTTGGAACATCCTGCATCAGTTCTAGAACTAGCAGTGGTAGTGTCCGAGGTCTAAGTAGGTTCAGGAGACCATTGCCCCCAGAGGCGAGACCTGCTCCTTGTAAATTGACTAACTCCATGTTTTCCTCCACTTTTGAAAGTCATTTAAGGTTCTTAAATTATTTTTTCCCTTTTTCTTTTTAATTTTTCATCAATTACACTTTATTCATTCTGCATCCCCCCATAAGCCCCTCCCTCCTTCCCTCCCAATCCCACCCTCCCTCCTCCCTCTGCATGCATTCATTATTAGCCAGATAGAGCCAAGTAATTGTGGTAATGATACTTGCTTTTTTGCCCAATGCTGTAATGCTAGTAAATTTACTAGCTGGTTACTCCAATGCCTCGCTGGGTGCCTGTGCCCATTGATGCCCTCACACTATGACTCTCTTCAGACAGAAAAGGGATCTTGGAATTACAGCTGCCATTGTTACTGCCATCTCATTGGCAGCAGTTGGAGCTACCACCATGGCATTAGCCATGAGTCATACTGGACAGACTGCTCAGACCCTGAATAACATTTTAGCCAATGTAGCTCATGTCTTAGATGTACAAAAAGAAATTAATGCTCAACTAAAAGGAGGTTTGATGGTGTTCAATCAGAGGATTGACCTCATGCAGGAGCAAATTGATACCCTATGGCAAATCTCTCAACTTGGCTGTCAATGAAAGTATGCTGGACTTTGAGTCACTAGCATACAACATGAGAATTTTCCCTGTGCTGCAAATCTGTCTAAACAATTGTCAAGCTATATTTTAGATAATTGGACTGGAGAATTCGATACTATGATGGAGCAGCTGAGAGTGGCCATTGTCATGGTAAATTCTACCAGAGTGGACGCAGGACTAGCCACAGGATTATCATCATGGATTGCTGCAGCCATGAATCATCTGAAGGAATGGGCGGGTATGGGAGCATTAGCAG
Source organism: Meriones psammophilus (assembly GCA_036365155.1). Classification (NCBI taxonomy): domain Eukaryota; kingdom Metazoa; phylum Chordata; class Mammalia; order Rodentia; family Muridae; genus Meriones; species Meriones psammophilus. The sequence goes on along the minus strand of JAEOAE010003752.1, from coordinate 77,242 downwards.
GCCTTCTGGTGTTGGTCACCTTGGTTTGCCTGTGGTATATATGCAAGATTAGAGTCTCACAACAGAGTAATGCAGCCATGACCATTCAGGCCTTTACAGCCATTGAAGCAGGACAGTCTCCCCAAGCATGGTTGGCTACCATAAAAAGCTAATATGTTACGCTCAGGATGCGAGGCTAAGCACTGCACTCAGGGTCAGCCGCTCTCGACCCAGAGAAGAGCATGTCTGATTGCATGCAGGTTGATACCCCAGGTCCCGCCTTTGATAAAAAGGTATCAGATGGGTCTGATGCTCTTTGGGTGGATGACACCTAAATGAACATCAGTACAAAGTCCCAATTTATTTCTAATATCAGAGATCAGACCTCTACTCTTGCCTGATGTGTCCAAAACAAAAAGGGGGAACTGTAGAGAGCTGCGTAATGCCGCGCCTGAAAGATGGAGCTGGTTTCCGCCTTCCACCTTCCCTATGGTGAGTGCTCTCTGTCACAAACAACTCCACATTAGGCTAAGGCTGAGTATCTGGCTTGCTTCCATTTATGTGGACCTATCTGCATTGCCAACGTGGCATGCTGAGGTTGGCAACCCAGAGGCTGTTTAAGCTGTGGGCTGGCTTTCCCCAGGGTCAGATGATTGTTCAAGGTTCCTGAATAAACTGCATTGAAAAAAAAAAAAAAAAAAAAGAATGTTTGTAATCAGCAGGACCTGAAACATAGCTGTGTGTGGTGACTTGTGGCTGAAGGCTAGAAGATGCACAGCAGATGATACCCAGCCTATCATATGTTAGGCTATGGCAGTATGGAAAGGACTTTTCTAGTAAGACCTGTCACCTAGCAATGTGTGTATCTATGGATCATGGCTGAAACAGAAGAGATAAAAAGCAGAACCTGATATGTGGCTTGTATGAATATGCGGGTTATGTTGTAATGGAGGGGAGAAGTAGCAGGATGGAACTCCTAGCTGGGTACTTATATATATGGCTTAGCTAGATGGAGAAGGATTGTGTAGCAGGACATGACAGGTAGACTTGTATGTATAAGTTTGGCTTTCCCTTCAGGAGAAAGGGAACCAAGCAAACTCAAGCCTTTATAGCTGTTCCTGTGTAAAACTTTCAGGCATTACTTAGCTGGTCTTGATATCTAATTAAGGTTGGGGGCTCTGTCTGCAGGAGAGGCAGTTCCTTGCAGGTGAGAAGTTCTCTGTGTGAGGGGTAGAAAAGGGAGAGAAGAGGGTTGAGGTGTAGAAAGATGGAGGGAGGGAGGGCTGGCCAGAGAGAGACAGAGAGAGACAGAGAGACAGGAACAGAGAGTTAGTTAATGCATATATATTGGGATTTGCTGAAGGGAAGGGAGAATCAAGGAGGCCCTGACATCGAACCCCATGAAAGTATTCAGTCTATATACCCTAGATTTGGCTGTGAATTTGAGGAAACATACCAGGATCTGATATATGGCCATATGCATGGCTTTCATTGTAGATTTGTGATATAGAGAAGGACTTGCCACCTACCTCTATATGTGTATTTAAGCTTTGTCTTTGAGGGAGAACATACAGTACCTGATGTCTAGTAGTGTGTGTGTGTCTGTCTGTGTGTGTTTAGGTTATGGTGATGATATCTAGTGCTTTGTGTGTGAGGGGTAGAGAAGAGGAAGAGAGAGGAATAGATGGAAAGACAGAAAGAGAGGCAGAGAGGGATTGAGAGAAAGAGAGTTTATGAGAGTTTCTATGTTTAGGGCTTTGCTGTAGGGAAGAGAGAATCAAGGAGGCCCTGACCCCTATCACTGTGTGCATATTCAAGGCTATATTTCCTGGATTTGCCTGTGTATTTGAGTGAACTTATCAGGAACTGATACCTAGCCATATGTGTGTCATTACGTGTAGGTTATGGATATCTAGAAGGACTTGTAACCTCCACACATATGTGAACATTAGCTTTGTCTGTGAGGGGATAATATTCATGACTTGATACCTAGTAGCATGTGTATGCCTGTGTGTGTGTGTGTGTGTGTGTGTGTGGTGTGTGTGTGTGTGTAGAGGACAGCCTTGACTATGGTTATGATACCTACTCTACCTGAAGGTACTCTCTTTCTACTCTCTCCCATCAACCACACTCCTTTTTTATGTTATGCAATTTTGCTATTCAGAATCAGGAACTCAGAAGGCCCTGACACATCACTCTGTGTATTGTATCTGCCTACCTGGGAGGAAGAAATTTGCAGGACCTGACATCCAGCTGCTTTTGGAATTTAATGTAGGGATGTAGGTATTTAGAGAACCTGGTTCCTAGCCATACATGAGTTGAGGCTTTTCCTGTGAGGGGAAGATGTCAGGACCTGAAATATAGTCCTGTGCATGAGTGCACAACTGTTTGTGTTTTCATGGCTTTTGATAGGGGACATATAATCCTGTTCATGAATATGTTAGTATGTTGTTGTTGTTGGTGGTGGTGGTAGTGTGTGTGTGTGTGTGTGTACATCCATGTGTTTTCATGGGTTTGGTTGTCAGCTAGGGGACAGCGAGAAGGACCTAACATTGATCCTATGTGCACCTGTGACACAGGCTATAGTGGAGGGTATACCTAGCATAAGGTTATACCTAGCCACACATGTGCATATAGAGCTTTGCTACAGGGGAGGTGTTAACAAGTATGATCTGACACATGGCCATAAATTTGGCCTTTGACTGTAGATCCTGTTAGTTGCAGTGGGGTTGGGCTTTGGCATTAATGGAGCAGAAATATAGGACGTGAAACCTAGTCATGTGTGTGTCTGTGTGTGTGGAGGAAGGATTGGCAATGGTAGAGGTAGTACCTAGCAGGCCCTAAGACCCAGCCCTGTGTATTGGGCTTCAGCTCCAAGGGGAGGGATACCTTGAAGTGGAAATTTCTGCTTTCTTTGAGGACTGAATTTTGTCAGGTGTTGTACTGCTGCAAGCTGGGCATGTGATGGTTTGCCAAGTTTGGCTCATGAGAGGGCATGTGATATTTTGCTGTAACCCCTCATGTGCCAAAGGCATGATTTTGGTAAGCTGAGAACATCCATGGGGAACTTTGAGGAAAGGACATATATAGAGGCCAAGACAGAGTAAGACACCACTGTAACCTTTCTCTCTGGGAAGTCAAGTGTGGAAGCACAAAGATGAGCACAGCAATATTGATACAAAAGCTTCGTCTCAATCTTCCTTGTCTTCTATATATGCCCTTTCCTTAATGTCCACCCATGGAGGGTTTCAGCTGGCTAAAGTCAGAGCCCTCTCTCCTGAGGGGTCACAGAAAACATCACATGCCCATCTCATAATCCAACCTGGGCAAAACATCACATACCAAGCTTGTGGCAAAACATCACATGACAAATTCAGTCTTTAAAGAAAGCAGAAATTTCCACTTCAACACCTAGCTAGACATACCACCTACTTCTGTGCATGAGCTTGTGTGCTTGTCACTTTGTGATTGTGTGTGAGCATGCATGCTTGTCACTTTATATGTGTGCATGTATGTGTGATTTTGGGGTAGCTGTGGTTAAATAGTGTCCACGTAGATGGATCTAACACCTAGCCATGTTTGGAGTGTTGGCTGTGAGAAAAATAAAGACAATAACAGTTAGTCATCTGTGTCTGTGTATGTGGGGCTTTGGATGTGGGTTAAGGATTACCTAGCATAACCTGATCCTGAGAGGTATGTGTTAGGCTTTGGTTCTAAGGAATTACTATATGGCAGGCATGGCAACTGCTAGATAGTGTTAGGAAGTGTGCATGAGCATTTGTGGTTATGTATATATGTGTGTGGCAGATTGGCTATGGGACAGGCAATGGCTAGCAAGATATGGCACCTAGACATATATGTATTATATGGAGCTGTCTGTGGAGAAGGTTACTTAGCAGGAGCTGAACCACAGCATTGAATGTGGGAATTTTATTGGGGTGTTATAACTAGCATGCCCTGACTGTATGTGTGTGTGTGTGTGTGTCTGTTTGACTGTAGGTAGGGAAAGAACCTGACACTTGGCTGTGTATATGGGGCATTAGCTGTAGGGTTATACCTAGGAGGACCTGACTTGAAACTTTGGCTGAAAACGGGCTGGAAACCTAACAGTACCTGATACCTGTGTGCTGAGTCTTTGGCTGTGTGGTGGGGCACCTGACACCCCACTGTATGTGTGATTGTGGGGCTGTGGCTGTAAGTGAGGGCACACTAGCAGGAACTGTCATCAAGAGATCTTGGAAGGGGCCTACTGTTCCAACCAGTATTGTCCCCCTTTCTTTCACCCAGCACTGAATGGGAGATACACCAGAGTCTTAATATAAACTATTGTATGTGGAGCTGAAGTGATGTTTAGGCTGTGTGTCCAACAGAGCCTGATTCCCCGCAGTGTGTGCACATGGGTGCCAGGAGTGAGAATTGTGCACTTGGACTGAGCACTGTGTGGTGGGTAGCAGGGTGGTGTACAACAGGGACTTATTAGTGTATGTGGCATTGCAGGGTAGGAGCTGCAATCACCTGGGACACACCTAGAGTTCTCCGTGGGGCTTTTAAAGGAGCAGACAGCACTCATGAACCTCATGGTATGCCCTGCGGGCCCATATTTTCGCAACACTCTGCTCTATATCAAGCCTTGATGCATTCCCTTCCCTTGCATCTGAAACCTAGATTTACTGCTGATGTCTGACCCTAAAGACACCTTAACCAACTACCCCACATTGACTGCTGCTTTCAAACTTCATTTCTATCCAAGTGCACCCCATCTCAGCCTCACATTCATTGCTAGGTAACAAGAGTGAAGCACACTCTCTAAGCATTCACTACATACACATGTGCACACACACAAACACACAGAGCTCTTACAAACATCAAGACCAATGCTTCACATGAAGGGCTGGACACCAGGTACCCTACAGAAATTTGAAGCGTGTTGAGTCTTCTTGACCTAGGCATCTCCTGACCTCTGCCACCTATCATAACCTGCTGTGTTCATGATATTCCAGGGCATTTCCCAGCTGCCCCCAGACAGAGTCATCTCAGTGTGAAGACCTGAGCCCCTAGAGGCCTTACTAGATACCCCACCCTGCTGCCAACACTCCCCTGCAATGCCAGTCATGAGGTCCCTTGGACACTCCTTCCCCTGCCACCAGAGCCTGAAATGCACTGTTTGGTTTCTGGCCTTGCTGGACAAATCCTGAGCCCTTATGCACTACTATGTATCAGCTCCTTCAGGAATCCCAGTTCTAAATTGTACACAATTCCTGACAACAGGACTTGTCTAACAAGCTTCTCTTCCTATACCTGTCCGGAAGGGATGCTAATTTTCAGCCACACTAACACCCCCTGCTACTTTCTACCACAGCAGAATGGTGGGTGTTAAGGCTTGAAGCCTAGTATTGTGTGCATGAGTGCAATGTGCACAGAGTGGCAGTGAGTGTCCTGATGCCTAGGAGCTTGCATGTGTCAGGGACAGGGGTATCTAGCAGAGCCTTAAATATTGCAGTGTTGTTGGCCAGTAGTGTATATTGGGGCAAGAGGTTGTCAAGGTTGTACAATACCTAGCATGTCATGTGGGCTGGAAGAGTGGTGTTCAAGTGAACCTGATACACAGCATTTACATGTCAGTGCAGTTTAGGAATGGCATAGTGTTCAGTGTGGCCTGGTAACTAGCAGTGGGGCCTGATACACAGCATATTAGGTGGCATTAGGAGAGAATTCCAGCAGGACCTGGTGCTGAGCAGTGTAGGTGTGTCATCAGTAGAAGGGCATCCAGCAATGCTCTTAAAATTTTGAGATTCATGGCAGGAAGAGAAGCTCCCAGCATGGTCTGATAGCTAGTGATTTATGAGGGGTTGGAGATCAAATAGAACCACATACCTAGAAATGGATGTGTGATCACAGGTGTTGTGGTGTGTTCAAAGGCATTGTTGAATAACACTGTATGTCAGAGAGGAGCAGGGAAGAGGGTGTCCAGCTGCACCCAATACCTGCTAGGTTTATATCAGCTTATGGATGAATTGGTGTCCTTCAAGGTCTGGTAAGAGGGGGTTGTGATGTCCAGGATTGCCTGAGACTTCAGAGGGTGTAAGCATTGGGGGTGTCACCAGAGCCTGAGACTCAGCTGTGTAAGAGAGGAAGCTACAGGGTGCCATGGTTGCCTCAGAGCCAACCTCCACCTGGCACTGTAGAAATGGTTGTGGAGTGTCAGAATGCCCAGCATGTCTGACATCCTCAAGTTTATATTTGTTGATTTGATGTGGTATCCAGCAGGCCCTGATACTCACACAGTAGAACATTGTGCTGCAACCTACAACCAGCAGTGTGTGTGCATCTTCAGTGTGAGATTCAAGCAGGGCCCAATAGCTAGGCATGTATTTTGGGTTCAGTTGTAAGAGACTATCTTGCATAACCTGCTAAATAGTAGTTGATTTGGGGTTAGGTGGGGGATATTCATGATCCAATAGCTTGAGATAAATATGAGGAATGTGTGAGGCTTTGTACAGTAAGGCCTGATACCTAGGAGTCCATGTGTGGTTTGAAGGGGAGACAAGATTGGTACGACACTTAGATATAAATTTGAGGTGTGTGTTTGTGTAATTTTGTGAGTACATGTTTGATCCTGTGTTCCCACACACATGTGTACGAGTGCAAGTGTGTTGTTCAGCAGACTACAAGAGCTGCCAATGGAAGTGAGGTGATATGGGTGTGGTGTCCAGCACTGGATTATACCTAGTGTTGTATGTCAGAGCAAGAGGATTCCAGGAGTGTTTGTACCAAACAGAAAATGTGTGTCATTGACAGGAAGTAGAGTGTCCAACAGGGTCTGATGCTGACCATTGTATCTCAGTTGATATTGTGGTTAGAGGGATGTCTAGCAGAGTCTGGAACCTTACCTTGGTGGTGGGATTGCAGAAGAGGTGTTAAATAGGTGTTGTTCCAGGCCTGATCTCCAGAGAATTCTATTGTGTGGGTAAGGGGTGATCTTTCTAGCTTTAGATTTTAATGTATGGAAGGTGTTAACAGGAGGAGGGTTATGCCTATCACATGGAAGTTTGTAGGGATCAGGCTATGCTGCTCACCCCACCCCACTGTCCAAGACGTTATAGTGTTATCATCAGATGCAAGTGGACATCCTCTCTCCAGTCCATATAATGTGGTAGATATCATGCTCATCACACCATACATCAAACCAACAGCCTCCCACCCCACAGCCACACAATATACACTGCTCTTCATCATGCCCAGTTAGACCCCTTGATGCTGCAGATAAAATGGAAGTCATCAGGCCCTGCAAAACATCTCCCCAACACACCATCCACAACATATAAACTCACACTTCTAAATATCAGGCCAAGAATGTTCCTCCTCCTCCTGTTTCTGCTGCTACATGCACTCCTAGGTACCTGGCCCTGTGGGACACTTAAAACCACACACATATTATGCACCAGCCATTCTATGCTCCTCAGTTTCAACTCAAGTGTTGTAACTGAGGTAAGGCTCTGTTACATGGCCCAACTCCTCCACATCCCCCCAAAATACACAGTAATTTCCAGAATATGCTGAACACATCCCTGGCTTTTGCCCCTTCTAAGCATCTGATATCAGGCCCTGATGCACACACCCTTGATAACACCAATATACACGAGTAGTCATCGGCCTGCCTAATGTCCCTGTCCTGGCTGCCACATCCACACATGCACTGACACTTACAATGTGTGTTTCTCAGGCCATTTTCTCCTGAAAATTTTCTCTTTCTTCTATCCTCGACCTCAACTCCCATCCATAGACACTGCTTGGCATCAGACACTTCATTACATTTCCTCTGCTTCCACCCAACATGCACTACAAGACTGTGGCAGGGGATTGTCTAGTATGGTCCTTAGCTTAGCAGTGTGGTTTGGGTGGGAATAAGAGGGCCTTCGTGTCCAGTAGGGCCTGAGAAGAAGCTCAGTATGTGGAGTTGCCAGGTTGCTCTAAAAACAGCTGGTGCCCAGTATATGTAGAGCTGCATGGTTGGTAAACAGCAAAGCCTGACATAGAGGATGGTAAATGGGGCTTTGTGGGGATGTGTTCAGCCAGTTCTAACATGAGCATGTGCATTTGCATTTGAGCAGGTGGTCAAGGGAGGGGAATTCAAGCAGGGCCTTTTGCTGCCAATGGTGTTTGAGAGAGCAGTGGGAAAACGTGAGTCAAATCTTGACTCACTGGTGTGTGTTGAATAGAGGGTGGGGAGAGAAGCATCCAGACCTGTGTGTGGAGTTGTGGAATATGTGTGCTTATGAGTGCATAAAAGTCTCAGTCACCTTCCCAATGGTGAGTGCTCTCTGTCACGAACAACTCCACATTTGCCTAAGGCTGAGGGTCTGGCTTGCTTCCCTGTATGTGGACCTATCTGCATTGCCCACGTGGCATGCTGGGGTTGGCTACCCAGAGGTTATTTAAGCTGTGGGCTGGCTTTCCCCAGGTCAGATGATTGTTCAAGGTTCCTGAATAAACTGCATTGAAAAAAAAAAAAAAAAGAAAAAGCTAAGGTAAAAAAAAAAAAAAAAGTCTCAGTCAAGGCCCAATCTCTATAGGTACAGGTTTTATGCTGAGGTGTTTGATCCACTTGGACTTTAGTTTTATGGAGGGTATAAATATGGATCTATTTGCGTTTTCTACTTGTAGATATCCAGTTATACCAGCTCCATTTGTTTAAGATGCTATATTTTTTCCATTCTGTATTTTTGACTTCTTTGTTAAAAATCAAGTATCTGTAGGTAATTGGGCTCATTTCTAGGTCTTCTATTCAATTCCATTGATCCACCATTCTATTTCTATACCATTACCACGTAATTTTTTATTAATTTATTTTATTTTTTATTTTTTCTTTTAATTTTACTTTTCTTTTTAGTTACATTTTGTTAACTCTGTGTCCTCACTGTATCCTGGTCCCTCATTCTCTCCCCAACCCCACATTCCCTCCCTGGTCTCCTCTCTGCCCCTTTCCAAGTCCACTGATAGGGAAGGACCTCCTCCCCTTTCATTTGACCCTGTTTTATCAGGTATCTTCAGGGCTGGCTGTAGAGTCCTCCTCTGTGAACTAACAGGACTGCTCCTCCCCTGGGTGGGGGGGAGTCAAGGAGCCTGACCTTGAGATCCTGTTAGAAATAGTCCTTGTTCCCCTTACTTTGGAAAACTATTTGGTTACTGAGCTACCACGGGCCACATCCCAGCAGAAGTTCTAGGTTATATCCATAGATGGTCCTTGGTTGAGTGTCAGTCTCAGAAAAGACCTTGTGGCCGGATATATTTGGTCCTTGTAGAGCTCCTATCCTTTCCATATCATACTAACTCCCCATTTTTTCATATGATTCCCTGCACTCTGCCAAGGGTTTTGTTATGAGTCTTAGTGTCTGCTTTAAAACACTGCTAGGTAGAGTCTTTTAAATGCCTTTTGCGGTAGACTCCTGTCATACCTTAAATGCACATCCCATTTGTCTTTCTGGATTATCTTCTTTAGGTGTGTAGATTTCATTATGTTTATCATATCTTGTAGGTCTATATAAGCGAGTATATACCATGTTTGTCTTTCTCCTTCTGGGATACTTCACTGAGAATGATCTTTTCTAGATCCCACCACTTGCCTGCAAATTTCATGATTTCCTCCTTTTTGATTGCTGAGTAGTATTCCATTCTGTAAAAATGCCAGTTTCTGTATCCATTCCTCCGTTGATGGACATCTGGGTGGTATGCAAATTCTGGCTGCTACAAACATGGTTTAACGAATGTCCTTGTTGTGTACTTGAGCAAATTTTGGGTATATACCTAGGAGTGGTATAGCTGGGTCTTGAGGTAGCACTACTCCTAATTGCCTGAGAAAGCACCAGATTGACTTCCAAAGTGGTTGTACCAGTTTACATTCCCACCAGCAGTGGACAAGGCTTCCCCTTTCTCCACAACCTCTCCAGCATGTGTTATCACTTGAGTTTTTCATGTTGGCCATTCTGATGGGTGTAAGGTGAAATCTCAGGGTCGTTTTGATTTGCATTTCCCTAATGGCTAATGAGGTTGAGCATTTCTTTAAGTGTTTCTCTGCCATTTGATGTTCCACTTTCAAGAATTCTGTTTAGCTCCATTCCCCATTTTTTAATGGGATTACTTGGTTTGTTGCTTTTCTGCTTCTTTAGTTCTTTATATATACTGGATATTAGTCCTCTGTCAGATAAAGGGTTAGTGAAGATTCTTTCCCAATCTGTAGGCTGTCGTTTTGTTTTGATGACAGTGTCCTTTGCTTTACAGAAGCTTTTCAGTTTCATGAGGTCCCATTTATTGATTGTTGCTCTTAGAGCCTGTGCTGTTGGTGTTCTGTTCAGGAAGTTGTCTTCTGTGCCAATGAGTTCTAGGCTCTTCCCCACCTTTTTTCCAACTGATTTAGAGTATCTGGTTTTATGTTGAGGTCCTTGATCCACTTTGACTTTAGTTTTGTGCAGGGTGATAAATATGGATCTATTTTCATTTTTCTGCATGTAGACATCCAGTTGGTCCAGCACCATTTGTTGAAGATGTTGTCTTTTTTCCATTGAATGGATTTGGCTTCTTTGTCAAATATCGAGTATTCATAGGTGTGTGGGTTTATTTCTGGGTCTTCTATGCGGTTCCATTGATCCTCTGCCCCGACCCGCGGGACCTAGTTATTTGTGGGGGTGAAGGGGGTCGCAGCCTGTAAAAGATGAGCGGGAGAAAGGAATGACTCAAGCAAATGTGCACTTGTCAAGAGTCAAATTTTATTGAACCGAAGTAGGCTTTTAAGGCCAACCTTAGATAGGGGTGGGGCGAGGGATGAGCACCGTGCACAATCCTTTTTACTCAGGGAGGGGTAGGTTGGAAGGGCCTACTGTAGAGCTGCTCAACTCAGGGAGGGGCAGGTTGGAAAGTCCTACTTTAGAGCCACTCAACTCAGGAAGGAGTAGGGTGGAAGTTACAGAATCTTCTTGTCCCGGGCCTGGAACACTTTGCAGTTATTATAGGAAGTCAAGGCACAGTGAGCACATCTCTGTAACTGTCAAGCAACCAGGTGCAGCAGGGTGGGGGGATTGAGAAAAGGTTGGAAGTTTCTCAGGGCTTGTCTCCAACAATCCTCCTTTCTGTTTCTTTGCCAATACCATGCAGTTTTTATTATTATTGCCCTGTAGTACAGCTTGAGATCAGGGATGGAGATACCTCCAGATGATCTGTTGTTATACAGGATCGTTTTGGAGATTCTGGGTTCTTTGTTTCTCCATATGAAGCTGAGAATCTTTTTCTTTTTTTCAATGCAGTTTATTCAGGAACCTTGAACAATCTTCTGACCCTGGGGAAAGCCAGCCCACAGTTTAAATAGGCTCTGGGTAGCCAACCCCAGCTTGCCACGTGGGCAATGCAGATAGGTCCACATACAGGGAAGCAAGCCAGATCCTCAGCCTTAGCCAAATATGGAGTTGTTTGTGACAGAGAGCACTCACCATTGGGAAGGTGGAAGGCAGAAACCAGCTCCATCTTTAAGGCGTGGCATTACGCAGCTCTCTACAGTTATTGCCTGAGAAAGCACCAGATTGACTTCCAAAGTGGTTGTACCAGTTTACATTCCCACCAGCAATGGAGGAGGGTTCCCCTTTCTCCACAACCTCTCCAGCATGTGTTATCACTTGAGTTTTTCATGTTGGCCATTCTGATGGGTGTAAGGTGAAATCTCAGGGTCGTTTTGATTTGCATTTCCCTAATGGCTAATGAGGTTGAGCATTTCTTTAAGTGTTTCTCTGCCATTTGATGTTCCTTAGCTCCGTTCCCCATTTTTTAATGGGATTACTTGGTTTGTTGCTTTTCTGCTTCTTTAGTTCTTTATATATACTGGATATTAGGCCTCTGTCAGATAAAGGGTTAGTGAAGATTCTTTCCCAATCTGTAGGCTGTCGTTTTGTTTTGATGACAGTGTCCTTTGCTTTACAGAAGCTTTTCAGTTTCATGAGGTCCCATTTATTGATTGTTGCTCTTAGAGCCTGTGCTGTTGGTGTTCTGTTCAGGAAGTTGTCTCCTGTGCCAATGAGTTCTAGGCTCTTCCCCACTTTTTTTTTCCAACTGATTTAGAGTATCTGGTTTTATGTTGAGGTCCTTGATCCACTTTGACTTTAGTTTTGTGCAGGGTGATAAATATGGATCTATTTTCATTTTTCTGCATGTAGACATCCAGTTGGTCCAGCACCATTTGTTGAAGATGCTGTCTTTTTTCCATTGAATGGATTTGGCTTCTTTGTCAAATATCGAGTATTCATAGGTGTGTGGGTTTATTTCTGGGTCTTCTATGCGGTTCCATTGATCCTCTGCCCCGACCCAAGGGACCGAGTTATTCGTGGGGGCAAAGGGGGTCGCAGCCAGTAAAAGATGAGTGGGAGAAAGGAAGGACTCAAACAAATGTGCAATTGTCAAGAGTCAAATTTTATTGAACTGAAGTAGGCTTTTAAGGCCAACCTTAGATAGGGGAGGGGCGAGGGATGAGCACAGTGCAGAATCCTTTTTACTCAGGGAGAGGTAGGTTGGAAAGGCCTATTTTAGAGCAGCTCAACTCAGGGAGGGGCAGGTTGGAAAGTCCTACTTTAGAGCCACTCAACTCAGGAAGGGGCAGGGTGGAAGTTACAGAATCTTCTTGGCCCAGGGCCTGGAACACTTTGCAGTTATTATAGGAAGTCAAGGCACAGTTAGCACATCTCTGTAACTGTCAAGCAACCAGGTGCAGCAGGGTGGGGGGATTGAGAAAAGGTCGGAAGTTTCTTGGGGCTTGTCTCCAACAATCCTCCTTTCTGTTTCTATGCCAATACCATGCAGTTTTTATTACTATTGCCCTGTAGTACAGCTTGAGATCAGGGATGGAGATACCTCCAGATGATCTGTTGTTGTACAGGATCATTTTGGAGATTCTGGGTTTTTTGTTTCTCCATATGAAGCTGAGAATCTTTTTTTTTTTTTTTTTTTTTTTTTTCAATGCAGTTTATTCAGGAACCTTGAACAATCTTCTGACCCTGGGGAAAGCCAGCCCATAGCTTTAATAGGCTCTGGGTAGCCAACCCCAGCTTGCCACGTGGACAATGCAGATAAGTCCACATACACAGAAGCAAGCCAGATCCTCAGCCTTAGCCAAATGTGGAGTTGTTCATGACAGAGAGCACTCACCATCGGGAAGGTGGAAGGCGGAAACCAGCTCCATCTTTAAGGCAGGGCATTACGCAGCTCTCTACAGTTCCCCCTTTTTGTTTTAGACGCGTCAGGCAAGAGTAGAGGTCTGATCTCTGATATTAGAAATAAATTGGGATTTTGTACCAATGTTCATTTAGGTGTCATCCACCCAAAGAGCATCAGGCCTGTCTGATACCTTTTTCTCAGAGGCGGGACCTGGGGCATCAACCCGCATGCAATCAGACATGCCCTTCTCTGGGTCCAAAGCTGCTGACCCTGAGTGCAGTGCTTAGCCTCACATCCTGAGCATAACATTTTAGCTCCCATGCTTGGGGAGACTGTCCTGTTTCAATGGCTGTAAAGGCCTGAATTGTCATGGCTGCATTACGATGTTGTGAGACTCTAATCTTGCATATACACCACAGGCAAACAAAGGATCTTTTTTTTCAAGGTATGTAAAGAATTTATTTGGTATTTTGATGGGAATTGCATTGAATCTGTAGATTGCTTTTGGCAGTATGGCCATTTTCACAATGTTAATCCTACCAATCCATGAGCACTGGAGATCTTTCCATCTTCTGATATCTTCTTCGATTTCTTTCTTCAGAGACTTGAAGTTTTTCTCAAACATGTCTTTCACTTGTTTGGTTAGAGTCACTCGAAGGAACTTTATGTTATTAGTGGCTATTGTGAAGGGTGTTGTCTCCCTCATTTCTTTCTCAGGCTTTTTGTCTTTGGTATACAGGAGGGCTTCTGATTTTTTTGAGTTGATTTTGTATCCTGCCACTTTGCTGAAGGTGTTTATCAGCTGAAGGAGTTCTCTGGTTGAATTTTTGGGGTCACTCATGTATACTATCATATCATCTGAAAATAGTGACACTTTGACCTCTTCCTTTCCAATTTGTGTCCCCTTGATCTCCTTTAGTTGTCTTATTGCTCTGGCTAGGACTTCAAGTACTATGTTGAAGAGATATGGAGACAATGGGCACCCTTGTCTTGTCCCTGATTTCAGTGGGATTGATTTAAGTTTTTCTCCATTGAGTTTGATGTCAGCTATAGGCTTGCTGTATATTGCCTTTACTATCTTTAGGTATGTGCCTTGTATCCCTGATCTCTCCAAGACTTTAAACATGAATGGGTGTGTGACTTTGTCAAATGCTTTTTCGGCATCTAAGGAGATGATCATGTGGTTTTTGTCCTTCAGTTTGTTTATGTGGTGGATTACATTGATGGATTTCCATATGTTGAACCACCCTTGCATGCCTGGGATGAAGCTTACTTGGTCATGGTGGAAGATATCTTTGATATGTTCTTGGATTCGGTTTGCAAGTATTTTATTGAATATTTTTGTGTCAATTTTCATAAGAGAGATAGGTCTGAAGTTCTCTTTTTTTGTTGGATCTTTGTGTGGTTTAGGTATCAAGGTGACTGTGGCTTCATAGAATGAGTTTGGTAGTGTTCCTTCTGTTTCTATTTTGTGGAATAGTTTGAGGAGAATTGGAGTTAGCACTTCTTTGAAGGTCTTGTAGAATTCTGCGCTGAAGCCATCTGGCCCAGGGCATTTTTTGGAGGGGAGACTGTTAATGACTGCTTCAATTTCCTTGGGAGATATAGGGCTATTCAGCCTTTCTACCTGATCTTGACTCAGTTTTGGTAGATGGAATCTATCAAGAAAAATTATCCATTTCATTTAGATTTTCAAATTTTGTGGCATACAGGCTTTTGTAGTATGACCTAATAATTGTTTGGATTTCCTCAGTGTCTGTGGTTATGTCCCCATTTTCATTTCTGATTTTGTTGATTTGGATAGTTTCTCTCTGCTTTTTAGTTTGGCTAAGGGTTTGTCTATCTTGTTGATTTTCTCAAAGAACCAGCTTTTTGTTTCATTGATTACTTGGATAGTTTTATTTTTTTCTAATTGATTTATTTCAGCCCTTAGTTTGATTATTTCTAGCTGTCTGCTCCTCTTGGGTGTATCTGCTTCTTTTTTATTTTTTTTTTCTAGGTTTTTCAGTTGGATCATTAAGTTGTTTGTATGTGATGTTATGAATTTCTTCCTGCAGGCTCTTAGTGCTATAAATTCCTCTGAGCACTGCTTTCAATGTGTCCCATAAATTTGGGTATGTTTTGCCTTCCTTTACATTGAATTCTAGGAAGTCTTTAATTTCTTTCTTTATTTCTTCCTTAACCCAGCTGTCATTGAGTAGTAAGTTGTTCAGTTTCCATGTGCATGTTGGCTTAGTATACAAGGGATTATTTCAATCCTTTTGGATCTGTTGAGGCTTGCTTTGTGACCCTAGTGGTCTATTTTGGAGAAGGTTCCATGCAGTGCTGAAAAGAAGGTGTACTCTTTTGAGTTTGGGTGAAGCGATATGTGGACGTCTATTAGGTCCATTTGATTTAGGGATTCTGTGAGTGCTTTTATTTCCCTATTTGGTGTCTGTCTAGTTGATCTGTCTCTTGGTGAGAGTGGAGTGTTGCAGTCTACCATTATTAAGGTATTAGGGTTAATGTATGATTTAAGCTTTAATAATGTTTCATTTATGAATGTCGGTGCTCTTGTATTTGGGGTATAGATATTCAAGATTGTGATGTCCTCTTGGTGGATTTTTTCTTTTGATGAGAATATAGTGGCCCTCCTTATCTTTTTTGATTGACTTGGCTTGAAAGTCTATTTTATTAGATATTAGGATGGCTACTCCAGCTTTTTTTCTGGAACCATTTGCTTGAAAAACATTTTTCCAGCCCTTTACTCTGAGGTAGTGTTTGTCTTTGTTGCATAGGTGTGTTTCTTGGATGCAAAAAAATGTTGTATCCTCTTTCTGTAACACTTCTGTTATCCTGTGTCTTTTTATTGGTGAGTTGAGTTTATTGATATTGATTGATAATAGTGACCAATGCATGTAAGTTCCTTTTGTAATGGAGTCAGTGATCTAACCCTGTTTCATTGCTTGTTTTCTTTTCATTTTTTGTTGGGATATTATCTGTATGCCCTGTTTTCTTGGGTGAATTTGTTTTCATTGGATTTGAGTTTTCCTTCTAGTATCTTCTATAAGGTTGGTTTGCAGTGTAGATATTGTGTAAATTTAGTTTTGTCATGGAATATTTTGTTTTCTCCATCTATGTTGATTGAAAGCTTTGCAGGGTATAGTAGTCTGGGTTGATATTTGTGATTTTTGAGAGTCTCCATGATACTTGCCCAGGCACTTCTGGCTTTCATAGTTTCTGAAGAGAAGTCTGGTGTGATTCTGATAGGTCTACCTTCTTATGTTACTTGGCCTTTTTCCCTTGCTGCTTTTAATATCCTTTCTTTGTTCTGTAGATTTAGTGTTTTGACTATAATGTGACGTGATGTGTTTCTTTTCTGGTCTAGTCTATTTGGAGTTCTGTAGGCCTTTTGTATATTTATGGATATCTCTTTCTTTAAGTTGGGAAAATTTTCTTCTATGATTTTCTTGAAAACATTTTCTGGACCTTGGACCCTGGAGTCTTCTTTTTCATGAATTCCTATTATTCTTAGATTTTGTCTTTTCATAGCATCCTTGATTTCTTGGATATTTTGTGATTGGAACTTTTCTGATTTTACTTTTTCTTTGAGAGAAGTATCCATTTCTGCAAGTGTGTCTTCAGCTCCAGAGATTCTCTCTTCCATCTCTTGTATTCTGTTGGTGATGCTTACTTTTGTGGTTCCTGATCTTTTCTCCAAGTTCTCCAGCTCAAGGGTTTTCTCATTTTGTGTTTTCTTTATTGATTCTAATTCTGTTTTCATGCCTTGCACCATTTCTGTCATGTGTTTGAGTTTGGATTCCTGTCTCTCTACGATGGCCTCTATTTCTTTTTCATTTCCTTTTTATATGCCACTAATTTTTCCTCTACTTGTGTATCTATTTGTTTGGCTATGTTTGCCTGTGTTTCTTTAAGGATTTTGTCTATTTCTTCTTTCTTTACCTCCAATTGACTGGCCAACTCTTTGAAAGATTTGTTCATTTCCTCCTTATGAGCCTCAAATAATTGGGTAAGCATGGCTTTAAAATCATTTTCCTGTGCTTCTGATGAATTGGAGTATCCATCGATTTTGGGGTTTGCTGGTGAAGTCATGATGTCCTGATTTATGTTGGAAGTGTTCTTTCGCCTACCCCTGGCCATTGGCTTATCTGAAACCTTCCCTGTTTGTTTTTGGATTCTGCAGATCAGACTGGTACTGTCTCTCTTTGGCGTCTGGAATGTTCTTCAGGAAGCTGAGAACTCTCAGTGTGTGCTGAGGACTAGCTGTACCTGTGGGAGAAAAGTACACAGGTGCAAACGGGGCAAATACAATTGTGCGTGGGTGCATGTGTGCATGTGTGTGTGTGTGTGTGTGTGTGTGTGTGTGTGTGTGTGTGTGTGTACGTGTGTGGACATGTGTCTCGAGGGACAGAGTGATGGCTAATGTTGAACCCTTGAGTGTGTGGGAGGGGCTCTGCTCTGTATATGTTGCAGGCGCTAGTGATGATCGCAGCACAATTTCTGGCATTAACTGCCTTAACTCCTCAATTAGAGCCACAGAGCAGGAACTTCAATGTCCCTAGTGCCCCTTTGTTTCCCAAAGTGGGTATGTGGGTGGGAGGGGGTTCAATGCCTGGCTTCTGTTTTAGAAGGACCCAGGATCTGGGGATCTGCAGATTCTCAAGGGTGCACTCACTTACAGGCAGGTCACTTGGCAGAGATTGGGATATCCGGGCTCTCTGCTCTCTGGTTTGGCCCTGCTTCTTTGATGTGCTCTGCCAGTTCTGTGCTGCTGTCACTGCCAGGTTCTGAGGTCTTGCTGCAGCTGGAGATTTCAAGGTGGTCACATCAGTAGGGATCGGAGTAAGCAGGCTCTCTGTTCTCTAGTTTGGCCCTGGTTAGTCTTAAACTGGAGGGCTGTTGTGCCCTGCCAGCTCAGTGCTGCTCCACCACCAGGTTAGAAAGTCCCACTGTAACTGGAGACTGGGTCGCTAGTCCCAATGCTTTCTGAGAAGTGCTGGGGTCTCTTCACTGTGCTCTCCAAGCTTAGGAGACCCGGTGTCTGGTGTGTCTAGGTTGTATGACGTTTCTGCCTGGTTTTGGTGAGTATATAGTGTATTCTCTGTCACTGTGGGATTGGGTGGGCCGTACCATCAGTGATGGCGATCCTGTGGAGCTAGTATGGTGTCTAGCAGACTCGGGCCCTGGGAGGATGGTGCAGCTACCGGGCAAATCTGGGACTCTGGGACATGTACTGCTGGCTTTTTCCTGCCGCTAAAGCATTAATTTATTTTTATTGATTACAGTTTTTTCACTTTGTATTCCAGATATAGCCCCTTCCCTCTTGTCCTCCCAATCCCTCCCTTCCTCCCTCATGTCCTCCCCTGCCCCATCCCAAGTCCACTGGTAGGGGAGGTCCTCCTCCCCTTCCATCTGAACCTAGCATACCATGTCTCATCAGAACTGGCTGCACCACCCAGAGGTAGGTGATCAAAGAGCCAGCCACTGAGTTCATGTCAGAGACAGCCCTTGTTCCAATTACTAGGGCACCCACTTGGAGACTTAACAGCCATAGGCTTACATCTGTGAGGGGGTTCTAGGGTATATCCATGAATGGTCCTTAGTTGGAGTATCAGACTCAGAAAAGAACGCTAGGCCTACAATTTTTGATT
This sequence comes from Meriones psammophilus, assembly GCA_036365155.1. Lineage (NCBI taxonomy): Eukaryota > Metazoa > Chordata > Mammalia > Rodentia > Muridae > Meriones > Meriones psammophilus. The sequence goes on along the minus strand of JAEOAE010003752.1, from coordinate 58,421 downwards.
CTGTTACTCTCATTGTACAGCTCCCATCCTCTCTAGGTCTTTCTAAATTCCCCTTCTTTCATAAGATTCCCTGCACTCTGCCTATAGTTTTGCTATGAGTCTCAGCCTCTGCTTTGATACCTTGCTGGGTAGAGTCTTTCAGAGACCCTCTGTGGTAGATTCCTGTTATTTTCCCTGATTTCTCCCTCTTCTGATGTCTGTCCCATCAGCCTTTCTTGTTGAGGATTGATCATCTTATCCAGGATCCTTATTCCTGCTTAGCTACTTTAGCTGTACATATTTTAGTATGTTTATCCTGTATCATATGTCTAAAATCACTTATAAGGGAGTATATACTATTTGTGTCTTTCTGCTTATGAGATACCTTACTCAGGATGCTCTTTTCTACTTCCCACCGTTTGCAAATAAATTTCATAATTTCCTTGTTTTTAATTTCTAGGTAGTGTTCCATTTTTTAAATGTAAAACATTTTCCATATGCCTTCCTCTGCTGAGAGACATGAGTTTTTTCAAGATTCTGGCTGGTACAAATAAAGCTCCTATGATCGTGGTTGATCAAATGTCCTTCCTGTGTACTTTAGCATATTTTGGGTATATGCCTGGGAGTGGTATAGCTGATCTTGAGGTAGCACTATTCTTTTTTTTTTAATTTTTTATTTAAATTTTATTAATTACACTTCATTCATTTTGTATCCCCCCATAAGCCCCGCCCCTCCCGGTCCTACCCTCCTCCCCCTTTCTACATGCATGCCCCTCCCCAAGTGCACTGATAGGGGAGGTCCTCCTCTCCTTCTTTCTGATCTTAGTCTATCAGTTCTTATCAGAAGTGGCTGCATTGTTAGGGTTCTAGGTTATCTCCATGAATAGTCCTTGGTTGGAGTATGAGTCTCTGGGAAGTTCCCTGTGTTCAAATTTTCTTGTTCTGCTGCTCTCCTTGTGGAGTTCCTGTCCTCTCCAGCTCTTACTATTTCCCACTTCTCACATAAAATCCCATTCACTCTGCCGACAGTTGGCCATCAATCTCAGCATCTGCTTTGACAGTCTGCATGGCAGAGGTTTTCAGAGGCCCTCTGTGGCAGGACCCTAGGTTGTTTCCTGTTTTCTTCTTCTTCTGATGTCCATCCTCTTTGGGGATGGGGATTGAACATTTTAGTTAGGGTCCTCTCTTTTGCTTAGTTTGTTTAGATGTACAGATTTTAGTGGGTTTATCCTATGTTGTATGTTTATATGAGTGAGTATATACCATGTGTGTCTTTTTGCTTCTGGGACAACTCACTCAGGATGATCCTTTCCAGGTCCCACCATTTACCTGCAAATTTCATGATTTCCTTATTTTTCATTGCTGAGTAATATTCCATTGTATAGATGTACCACATTTTCTGCATCCATTCTTCAGTTGTGGGGCATCTGGGCTGTTTCCAGCTTCTGGCTATTACAAATAAAGCTGCTACAAACATGGTTGAGCAAATGTCCTTATTGTGTACTTGAGAATCTTTTGTATATATGCCTAGGAATGGTATGGCTGGATCTTGAGGAAGCGCTATTCCTAGTTGTCTGAGAAAGCACCAGATTGATTTCCAGAGTGGTTGTACAAGTTTACATTCCCACCAGCAGTGGAGAAGGGTTTCCCTTTCTCCACAACCTCTCCAGCATGTGTTGTCACTTGAGTTTTTGATCTTGGCCATTCTGATAGGTGTAAGGTGAAATCGCAGGGTTGTTTTGATTTGCATTTCCCTAATGGCTAATGAGGTTGAGCATTTCTTTAAGTGCTTCTCTGCCATTCAATATTACTCTACAAAGAGTTTTCTGTTTAGCTCTGTTCCCCATTTTTTTATGTGGATTACTTGGTTTGCTGCTTTTCAGCTTCTTTAGTTCTTTATATATACTAGATATGAGTCCTCTGTCACATAAAGGGTTGGTGATGATTTTTTCCCAAGCTCTACGCAGTACCTTTGTTTTGATGATGGTGTCCTTTGCTTTACAGAAGCTTTTCAGTTTCATGAGGTCCCATATATTGATTGTTGCTCTTAGAGCCTGTGTTGTTGGTATTCTTTTCAGGAAGTTGTCTCCTGTGCCAGTGAGTTCAAGGGTATTCCCCACTTTTTTTTCTAGCCAATTTATTGTGTCTGGTTTTATGTTGAGGTCTTTGATCCACTTGGAAATATTTTCTGGGCCTTGGATAAGGGAATCTTCTTTTTCCTCTATTCCTATTATTCTTAGGTTTTGTCTTTTCATATTGTCTTGGATTTCTTGGATGGTCTGTGTCAGGAATTTTTTGGAGTTAACATTTTCTTTGACAGATACATCGATTTCTTCCATTGTATCTTCTATACCTGCAATTCTTTCTTCCATCTCTTGTAGTCTGTTGGTTATGCTTACCTCTGTAGTTCCTGTTTTCTTCCCTAAATTCTTCCTCTTTATTATTTCCTCCATTTGTGTTTTCTTTAATTTTTCCAGTTCTATCTTCAGGTCTTGAGTTGTTTTGTTTACTTCCTTCACCTGTCTGATTGTATTTTCCTGTTTTTCTTTAGTTCCTTCAACTCTATTTCTTTTATTTCTTTCAGTGATTTAATTATTTCTTCTCTGAAGGCCTCAAACTGTTTGGCTGCATGTTCTCGTGTTTCTTCATGGATGGCCATAATCTGCTTGTCTTTAATTTCTTCCATTTCTTTATGGATAGCCATGATCTGTTTGGTTTTATCTTCCTCTAATTCTTTACGTATTTTATTTGTTTCCTCTATTATCCTCTTCATCAGCATAGATGTAAGGTCATCTTCTTGATTTTCTATTATGCTGGTTTGTCCAGGGCTGTTTGCCCCTGGATGGCTGGGTTCTGGAGATACCATATTGCTCTGCCTTTTGTTGGTTGAGCTTTTACACTGACCTCTATCCATTGGGCTGTTTTAGGTGTTGGCTGTTATTTTCTGTGCTTCCTGGAGTCCTAAGGTAGGGAGACACCCACCTGTGGCTCCTCCCTTCTGGTCTTTGGGAGCCTGGGCGTCTGCCTAAACTGGGTAATTTTCCCAAGACCTTTTTGGGGTGGTGGTATCAGCTGAGTGCTCTGAGATCAGACCAGCCATTTCCCTCCCTGTGGGTTTGCACCCTACAGTGAAACTCAGTCTCTGGTGCCCTGGGGCCCACAGTTCTATCTGAGGCGGTGAATCAGGCACACAGACAGGGCTCTGTGCAGGCACCTGGTTCCCCGGCTCTGGCTCCGGGCTGGCTCCTGGGGTGCTCGTGGAACCCGAGTCTTTTCCAGGGGATGTCTGGGTGACCTAAGGTCAGTCCCAAACGTTTCCTGCTCCGGGTGTTATCTCTCAACTGGAAAATCCAGTCTGTGATGTTGTGTGCCCACAGTTCAGTCTGGGACAGTGACCAGAGCACTCTGGCGTGTGGCTCTGGGCTGGGGCTCTTGACAAAGCACCTGGCAGAACCTGGATCTCCTCTGTGATTTAGTCGGGTGAGGTAAAGCTGATTGAATCCCCCACCATGGGGTATCCTCTCACCTGGGAAACAGAATCACTGTGTTTTATGGCTGAGAGTTCTGATTGCTGCTCACTGTACCGATCCTGCTGTCCTGCTGGTCAGAATGAGAGTTCTCCCTTTGCCTCCACCTTGGGCCCTCCTCAAAAATCGAGGTAGCAGTATTCTTGACTGTCTGAGAAAGTGCCAGATTGCTTTTCGAAGTTGTTGTACAAGTTTACATTCCTACCAGCATTCTCTCCAGCATGTATTGGTGTTTTGTTTTTTTCTCTTTCTCTTTAAAATTTATTTATTTATTTTTATTTTTATTAAATTTTTTTCTTTTTCTTCTTTTTTTATAATAATTATAGTTTATTCACTTTGTATGCCAACAATTGCCCCCTTCTTCATACCCTCCCATTCCTACTGACCTTCCATCTTCTTCCCCCCATTTCCCTCCCCTTGTCCATCTGACCCTAACGTACCAGGTCTCATCAGGAGTGGCTGGATTGTCTTCCTCTGTGGCCTGATAAGGCTGTACCCACCAAGAGGGGAAGGTGATAAAGAAGAAGACCACTGAGTTCATGTCAGAGACAGTCCCTATTACAATTATTAGGGATCCCACTTGGACACTGAGCTGCAATGGGCTACATATGTGCAGAGGATCTAGGTTATCTCCATGAATGGTCCTTGATTGGAGTATCAGTCTCAGAAAGGATCCCTGAGCCCAGATAATTTTTTTCTCCTCTTTGTGGAGCTTCTGTCCCCTCCACGTCTTTTTAAAAATTTATTTTTTTTATTAATTATACTATATTCACTTTGTATCAAAACTGTAGGCCCCTGCCTCTTCCCTCCAAATTACACCCTCTCTGCTTCTTCTCCACCCATGCTTCTCCAAAGGTCCACTGATAGGGGAGGACCTCCTCCCATTTCATCTAATCTTGTTCTATCAGGCCTCATCAGGACTGGCTGCATTGTCTTCCTCTGTGGCCTGGTAAAGCTGCACCCCAATCATGGCATGGTGATCAAAGAGCATGACACTAAGTTCATGTCAGAGACAGTCCCAGTTGCCATTACTAGGAAACCCACTTGGACAGTGAGCTGCCAAGGGCTACATATGGGCAGGGAGTCTAGATTATCTCCATGAATGGATCTTGTTTTGAGTATCAGGCTCAGAAAAGATTCCTTTACCCAGAAATTTTTGGTTTCCTCCCTGTGGCACTCCTGTGCCCTCTATGTGTTTCTATCTCACCCTTCTTTCATGAGATTCCTTGCACTCTGCCTAAAATTTGGCTGTGAATCTCAGCAGCTGCTTTGATACACTGTAGGTTAGAGTCCTTCAGAGTCCCTCTGTGGTAGGCTCCTGTCCTGTTCCCTGTTTTCTTCCTTCTCTGATGATCATCTCATTTGACTTCCTGAATGAGGATTGAGAATCTTACCCAGGGTGCTCCTTCTTGCTTAGCTTCTTTATGTGTACAGACTTTAGTATGATTATCCTATATTATATGTCTCATATGCACTTTTAAGTGTGTATATATAAAATGTGTGTCTTTCTGCTTCTGGGATACCTCACTCAGGATGATCTTTTCTAGTACCCACCATTTACATGCAAATTTCATGATTTTCTTGTTTTTAATTGCTGAGTAGTATTCCATTGCATAAATGTACCACAGTTTCTGTATCCATTCCTCAGCTGGGGAACATCTGGACTGTTTCCAGATTCTTGCTATTACAATAAAGCTGCTTCAAGCATGGTTGAGCCAATGACCTTGTTGTGTACTTGAGCATGCTTTGGATATATGCCTAGGAGTGGTATAGCTGGATCTTGAGGAAGCACTATTCCTAATTGTCTGAGAAAGTGCCAGACTGAATTTCAAAGTGGTTGTACAAGTTTACATTCCCACCAGCAATGGTAGAGGGTTCCCCTTTCTGCACATCCTCTCAAGCATGTGTTGTTACTTGAGTTTTTGTTCTAAGTAATTCTGGTGGGTATGAGGTGAAATCTCAGGGTCATTTCGGTTTGTATTTATGTGAAAACTAAGGATGTTCAGCATTTCTTTAAGTGTTTCTCTGCTACTTGATATTCCTCTATTGATAATTCTCTGCTTAGCTCTGTACCCCAGTTTTTAATTGTATTACTTAATTTTTTATTCTGTTTAAATTATTGAGTTCTTTATATATTCTGGATATTAGCCCTTTATCAGATATAGGGTTGGTGAAGATCCTTTCCCAATCTCTGGTCTGTTGTTTTGTTCTGACTACAGTGTCCTTTGCTTTACAGAAGCTTTTCAGTTTTATGAGGTCCCATTTATTGATTGTTGATCTTAGAGCCTGTTCTATTGGTGTTCTGTTCAGGAAGTTGTCTCCTGTGCCAATGAGTTCAAGGCTCTTCCCCAGTTTTTCTTCTAACAGATTTAGTGTGTCTGGTTCATGTTGAGGTCTTTGATCCACTTGGACTTTAGTTTTGTGCAGGGTATAAATATGGAACTATTTGCATTTTTCTACATGTAGATATCCAGTGAGACAAGTACCATTTGGTGTGGATGCTGTCTTTTTTCCATTGTATGGTTTTGCACACTTCGTCAAAAGAGAAGTATCTAAAGGTGTGTGTATTTATTGCTGGGTCTTCTATTTGAGTCCATGGATCCAACATTCTGTTTCTCTGTGTACTATGCAGTTTTTATTACTGTTGTTCTTGAGTACAGCTTGATATCAGGGATGGGGATACCTTCAGATAATCTGTTGTTGTACAGAGATGTTTTAGCAATTCTGGGTGTTTTTGTTTTCCATATGAAATTGAAAATTGTTCTTTCAAATTCTGTAAAGAATACTCTTGGTATGTTGATGATAATCGCACTGAATCTGTAGATTGCTTTTGGCAGGATGGCCATTTTCACAGATCCATGAGCAATTGAGATCTTTCCATCTTCAGATATCTTCTTTAGTTTCTGTCTTCAAAGACTTAAAGTAACAGGTCTTTCACTTGCTTGGTTAAAGTCACAACAAGGTAGTTAATGTTATTAGTGGCTATTGTGCAGGGTGTTGTTTCCCTAATTTCTTTTTAAACCCTTCTGTCTTTTGTATACTGCAGGGCTTCTGATTTTTTTTTTTTTTTTTTTTTTTTTTTTCGTTAATTTTTTATCCATCCACTTGGCTGAAGGTGTTTATCAACTGAAAGAGTTCTCTGGTTGAATTTTTGTGGTCACTCTTGTATACTTGAAGCATTATTTTTTTTTTCCTTTCTGATTTATATTCACTTTATCCCTTTTAGTTATCTCATTGCTCTAGCTAGGACTTCAAGTACTATGTTGAAGTAATATGGAGAAAGTGGGCAGCTTTGCTTTGTCCCTGATTTCAGTGAGATTGATTTAAGTTTCTCTCCGTTTAGTCTAATGTTGGTTACATTCTTGGTGTATATTACCTTTACTATGTTTAGGTATGTGCCTGTATCCCTAATCTCTCCAAGACCTTAAACATGAATGGATTTTGGATTTGGACAAATGTTTTTTTTTTTAACATCTAAAGAGATGATCATGTGGTTTTTCTTCTTCATTTTGTTTATATGGTGGATTAAATTGATGGATTTCTGTATGCTGAACCATCTCTGCATGCTTTTGATGAAGCCTAATTGGTCTTGGTGGATCAAAGCAGAGTCTGAAACTCATAACCAAAACTTGGGCAGAGTGCAGAGAATCATATGAAAAAAGGGGGAGTTAGTATGACCTGGAGAGGACAGGAGCTCCACAAGGACCAAATATACCTGGGCTCAGGGGTCTTTTCTGAGACTGTTTCTCCAACCAAGGACCATGCATTGATATAACCTAGAACACCTGCCCAGATGTAGCCCTTTAACGAAGTGGGTTCCCTAATTATGGGATTAGGGACTATCTCTAACATGAACTCAACAGCTGGTCTTTGACAGCCCCCCCTCCGGAGGAGGAGCAGCCTTGCTAGGCCACAGAGGAGGACATTGCAGCCAGTCCTGAAGAGACCTGATTGATAACCTAGTATGAGATAGAAAGGGAAGAGGACATCCCCCATCAGTAGACTTAGAGAGCACCAGGAAGGAGAAGATTGAGGAAGAGTGTTTTGGGGATGAAATGAGGGAGGAGGCTGCAGCTGGGATACAAAGTGAATAAACTGTAACTAATGTAAAAAAGTAAACATTTAATTAAAAGATGCAGGTGCTCTTCTGTTTGAGGCATAGATGTTCAGCATTGTGATGTCCACCTGGTGTATTTTTTTCTTTGATGAGAATGAGGTGCTCTTCTGCATCTTTTTTTATTAATTTTGGTTGAAAGACTAAAATTGATTAAATTAGATGTTAGGATAGCCACCCCAACTTTTTTTCTGGGTCTGTTTGCTTGAAAAATATTTTTGCAGCCCTTTACTCTGAGGTAGTTTATAATATTTGTTAAAAAGTTGTGTTTCATGGGTGCAACAGAATGTTGGATCCTAAATCAGCACCCATTCTGTTAGTCTGAGTTTTCGAATTGAAGAGTTGAGTCCGTTGATGTTGATAGATAATAATGACCAATGAATGTTAGTTCCTTTTTTGTGGAGTTGGTGTTTTTACTGTGTTTCTGTCCTTGTTCTCATTTAATTTTTTTGTTGTGAAGTTATCCATTTTCTGTGTTTTCTTGGGTATAGTTGATTTTGTTAGATTGGAGTTTTCCTTCTAATATCTTCTGTAGGGCTGGGTTGCTGGGTAGATATTGTTTAAGTTTAGTTTTGTCATGGAATATTGTGCTTTCTCCATCTATGTTGATTGAGAGCTTTGCTGAGTTTAGTAGTCTGGGTTGTTATCTGTGGTCTTGTAGAGTCTGCTTGACATTTCCCCAGGCCCTCCTGGCTTCCATGGTTTCTGTTGAGAAGTCTGGTGTGATTCTGAGGTCTACTTTTATATATTATTTGGCCATTTTGCCTTGCTTTTTTTTTTTATTTTTTCCTTCTTTCTGTATATTTAGCCTTTTTTTTTTTTTTGTTTTTTTTTTTTTTACTATTCTGTGAAATGAAGAGTGTCTTCAGGTCTATTCGAATTGGTGTTCTGTAGGCCTCTTATATGTTTATGGACATATCTTTTTTTAAGTTAGGGAAATTTTTTCTATGAGTTTCTTGATAATAATTTCTGGGATTGCACCTAGAATCTTCTTTTTCATCTATTCCTATTATATTTAGATTTCATCTTTTCATGGTGTCCTTGATATTTTGGATGTTTTGGGTTTGGGACTTTTCCAATTTTGCTTTTTCTTTGAGAGGTGTAGCAGTTTCTGCAATTGTATCTTCATCATCTGAGATTCTCACTTCTAACTCTTGTTTTCTTTTGGTGAAGATAACCTTTGTGGTACCTTACCTAAGATCTAAGATCTCTAAGATCTCTAGCTCCAGGTTTTAATCTGTTTTTGTTTTTGTTTTGTTTCTTTATCGATTCTAATTCTGTTTTCATGTCTTAGAACATTTCCTCCATCATTTTGAATGTGGATTCCTTAGTTTTCATCATGACCTCTATTTTTTGTTGTTGTTGTTGTTCATTTCCTCTGTGTACACATCTACTTGTGCCTCTATTTGTGTGGCTGTATTTGCCTGTATTTCTTTGATAGCTTTCTTTGTTTCCTCTCTATATGTCTCTACTTGTGCTTCTGTTTATTTAGCTGTATTTGCCTTTATTTATTTGAGAGCTTTGTTTGTTTCCTCTTTATATGCCTCTAATAACTGCATAAGCATAGATTTGAGATCATTTTCCTGCATTTCTGATTAACTAGAATGTCCATTGTGTTTGGGGGTTACTGCTGATGCCATGATGTCTTGATTTTTTTTTTTGGATGTGTTTTTATGTTAACCTTTAGTCATCTGCTTATTAGTTACCTTCTCTGTTTATTCTGGGGGATGTACTACGCCTGGGTCCATCTGTCTCTGTAGTCTGGAGTATTCTTCAGTAAGATGAGAGAGGTCCACTGGTTCAAGAGTGCATGTTGCTGTTTCAGCTGTAGCTAAGGGAGGAAGTTCAAAGATGCTTGTGCACAATCACAGGTGTGTGCATTGAAGTGTGACTTGAAGGACAAGGTTCTACAGCATTGAAATGTCTGGATGGGGGAGCTTAAGCACTGGAAGTGGTGCAATGTGCATGTACAGATGCAATGTATACCTCAGGCATATAGACCAGTCATACTGTCCTTCTGCTAACAGATCTGTCTGGGATCTAGGAACTGTTTGCATGGAATCCACTGGGAGACCCATAGAACAGGGCCTTCCATGTTGAGAATACTGTCCCAAGGATCCTATGTTGCCAACAGTAGGCGTGTGGATGGGAGGAATCAGATGTCTGGCTCCTAGCATAGAGGGACCCTGGATCTGGGGCTCTGCATGCACTGACTTGAAATCACACTCATTCACTTGCAGGCCTAATCAGAAAACACAGGGTTTCCCCTTGTTCTCTACTCTCAGGTTTGGGCCTACAGGGGCAAATGAGAGTACAGAATATCTGTCAGCTTAATGGTATCCAGTGTTTGGCCATTGGGCAGGGAGACTCATACTTGGGGCATCTGCTTCTGCTATCTCAGTTACTGAGCATGGAGGTACCTGCTTGGGCTAGTTGCTGCCCTGCTGCAGCACAAACCTGGAAGGTGCTTACAGCACCCTGCCTCAGTCACAGCCCTGGGATACCCTCACTGCTGCCATCTCTGATGTCTAGGTCACTGACCAGGGATGCTCATGCTTGGGACAACCACTGCAGCCTCCGCTGCACAGGGAGGCTTTGTGCTTGGAGTGAGGAGAAGTACAGGGGTGGGGTGAATATTCGCAGTCTCAGTCCCCAGAGATGTCCATGGTCACCTGGATCAGAAGTGTCCCAGCTAACCGGTTGTCACCTCTCACCCAGGAAGCCTCAATGTTGAGTTCTGTCTTTAGCTGCCCCTCCACTTACCAGTTTTGGAGTTTTGTCCCTCAGGTAGGATGCGAGCTAGTCGCCACTATCCTGGACTCCTTGCATTGTTGTTCTTCACAGAAGATGTAGGCTAGTCCTAGGAAATGTGGTTGGAATGGAAGTAGAAACCCTTGGGATAGCAACCCAATGGGTGATGACTATTGAGAAAACTCCCCTGTGTTCTCTGTCTTGCCTTTCCATGAAACAAAGTTCTTACCCTTATCTCTCATCATATTCAGATGTTCTGGACAACATTCTTGAAAATGTTCAGAATTTATATTCCAGGAACCTAAAAACTTTGAAAGGAGCTCAATTTTCTTCTACAAACATCAGGGGTTTTTTTTGGTACTCTTCTACAAACATCAGATGGCCCAAATTCAGATGAGCACATCCATGTTGGACAGCTCACCCCTACCTCATAATGTCAACATGGGTTAAATAGTGACCATACATCTCAGAAAATCAACACATAACAAAAACATTCTAGAATTCCTCATGAAAGACAAAAGACACAAAACAACCAGTGGACAGTCCATATGTAAAATTGAGCTCTGACCATTCTTGCAGCCAGTCAACCTCACCATTCCTCAGTCCTTTGGCAACTCTCTCAAACAGATGAGGCAGTCATTGTCCATTCCTGCCAGCCTTGACTGTCTAAGATTTAGAATGTCAAGGTGTATTTTAGCTGTGCACCACTGTTGGGGATCATGATCATTGGGGTGTGCTCTCTTTCTCTAAGTTGTTTGATCTTGGAAGATTTTTTTAATTTTTTTAATTTTTATTAATTACACTTTATTCACTTTGTATCCCCCCATAAGACACTCCCTCCTCCCCTCCCGATCCTAAACTCCCTCACACTTCTTCACGAATGCCCTTCCCTTGCCCACTGATAGGGGAGGTCCTCTTCTCCTTCCTTCTGATCTTAGTCTATCAGATCACATCAGGAGGGCCTGCATTGTCATCTTCTGTGGCCTGGTAAGGCTGCTTCCCCCTCAGGGGGAGGTGATCAAAGAGCAGGCCAATCAGATTATGTCAGAGGCAGTCCCTCTTCCCATTACTATGTAACCCACTTGGACACTGAACTGTCATGTACTACATCTGTGCAGGGGTTCTAGGTTATCTCCATGAATAGTCCTTGGTTAGAGTATGAGTCTCTGGGAGGTTCCCTGTGTTCAAAGTATCTGGTTCTGTTGCTCTCCTTGTTGGTTCCCGTCCTGTCCAGCTCTTATTATTTCCCACTTCTTACCTAAGATTCCATGCAGTCTGCCCAACAGTTGGCCATAAGTCTCAGCGTCTGCTCTGATAGTCTGCAGGGCAGAGGCTTTCAGATGCCCTCTGTGGCAGATTCCTAGGTTGTTTCCAGTTTTTTTTTTTTCTTCTTCTGATGTCCATCCTCTCTACCTTTCTAAATGGGCATTGAGTGTTTTAGTCAGGGTCCTCTCTACCAGGGAATTCCTACAGCTAATAAACACCTTCAGCAAAATGGTCGGATACAAAATTAACTCCAAAAATCAGTGCCCTCCAGTATATGAAAGACCAAAGGGCTGAGAAAGAAATTAGGGAAATCATGAAATTAGGAAATCATGAAATTTGCAAGTATATGGTGGGAACTGGAAAAGATCATCCTGAGTGAGCTGTCCCAAAAGCAGAAAGACACACACGGTATATACTCACTCATATAGACATATAACATAGGATAAACCATCTAAAATCTGCACATCTAAAGAAACTGATCTTGGAAGATTTTTAGCCAGAAATGAAAGCTTCTCACAGCTTGGTTCTTGAGTCTGTGGAACTCTAGTTTGGGATGAATTAGACTATGTACCAAGAAGGAGAGACATTGAAACATTTATTGGGCCATCCTTCTGAAGAAAAAAGCTGCATAAACTCAGGCAATATGATCAAATTCAGTTCCTGGAAACATATCCATTGGAGCCTCTAAAGACAGAATAGGTATGCCTTCCAAATATGACACATCACTTAGCTCTATGGACCATTTGCTCAGGACAGGGCATGGCATTTCCCTGCTCCCTTCAACCTGCAAATTCTTTATTTAGATCGTGGCACAACTCAAAATAGAAATACATTTGCAAGCTCTCATTTCCAAGACTTCTAGCCATAACTTATGTCTGTGTTTCTGTATGTTCTGTATTCTGTGTTATGTATGTGTTTATGTATATATAGGCTGTACATGTGCATATGTGTTTGTATTATTTGTATAGGTAGCAGGTGCTCGTGAGTCCTACAGACATCCTAGCAAAGAGATAACAATCTGACATCAGCTGTTAATCCTTCCTGTACAGAACTACAACAGGAGGTTGATACTTAGGAGCAATTGATCCATTTGCTCTGAGTACTAGAATAGGCTCCTGGAATACGTGATTAAATGAGACTCTAACCATGAAACCTGCTACAATCCCTAACTCAAATCTTATGGCAAAAAAGGAAATCCCAAGCAAAATGCTTGTCATATACCTGGATCTATACGTAAACACACACATACATGCACATGCACAGGCATGCTCACACACACACACACACGGAAATACATAAGCAAATGCACACATAGAAGGGGAGTAAGAAGTAGAGAGAGAAAAAAAAAAAACCCAGTGGCTAATATTCCATCTTTCACAATGATCCACCTTACAATATGTGAGGAATTTAGGAAGCAACATTCAACAACCATGACTTGTCTTGTCACATTGTACTAAAACGTTCCTGAAACACTGATTGACTTTCATCTCTTTAGTTGTGTTTGCAAAAGAGTAAGAATTCAGGCTGAGGCCACTAAGATCAATACCACCAGCACATGTGTAATTACATAGAATGCAGAAATTCCTTCAGTCTCTGGAAAAGAGTCAGCATGTCTTTGAATCTGATTGAGAGGACCAATGCATGCAGGAGTGGAGTTTATGGCAATCAGAGAGCAAAGTCCAGTGTTTTTAATGCTTCCCTCTCAGTCTCAAATGTAAACAGATTTATCAGGCACTCCAACAACACATGCAACATAGACACAGGAAACAACACCTCATAATATTTTGCTATTTCTGACTTGGCTTGTTTTTTCTGTTTTGTTTTTGTTGTTGTTGTTGTTGTTGGTGGTGGTGGTGGTGGTGATGTTGTTCTTACTATAGCTCTAACAAACAGATTTCTATTTATATAAATTAGAAATAATCAATTATATTTAAGTTAAAATAAATTAGTACACATATGAATTTCTTTCTGTTTTTCATGATTCATGTATATATTTGGATTCTCAGACTAACTATGATAGACTAATGTGAAGAATAAAACCGAGGAAGGGGCGGAGCTAAGATGGCAACTAGCACACACAGTTTCTGAGCGGTGGGATACCTGAACTTCTGAGTTGGTGAATGGAAGGACCTCCAACCCAGAAAAACCACGGCAAGGCTTTTTGAACAACAGGGAACATCTCAGGAGGTGAAAACTTTGGTCTCTGGTCTCCAGTCACCCAGAGACTTGCTTGGGGAAGGAGAGAAAAGATCCTTTGTTCTTGTGGCACTCCCTTCCCCCAGACCTCCTTCCTCCTCGGCACAGCAGCACAGGGAACTCATCTTTCTCAGTGCAGACCTAACTGCCTGGGGTATACAGCCGCTGAGACGGAGCCCCAAGCACTTTAGCGGCAGGCAAAAGCCAGCAGTATGTGTCCCGGAGTCCCAGATTTGCGCAGTGGCTGCACCATCCTCCCAGGTCCCAAGTCTGCTAGACGCCATACTAGCTCCACAGGATTGCCATCACTGACCACCCAATCCCACAGTGACAGAGAATACACTATATACTCACCAAAACCAGGCAGGAACATCATACAACCTGGACACACAAGGTGCTGGGCCTCCCAAGCTTGGAGAGCACAGGACTTCGCAGAAAGCATTAGGACTAGCAACCCAGTCTCCAGTTACAGCGGGACATGGTGGTGGAGCAGCACTGAACTGGCGGAGCACAACAGCCCTCCAGTTTAAGACTAACCAGGGCCAAACCAGAGAACAGAGAGCCTGGTTACCCCATCCCTGCTGAAGTGACCACCATGAAATGTCCAGCTGCAGCAAGACGTCAGAACCTGGCAGTGACAGCAGCACAGAACTGGCAGAGCACATCAAAGAAGCAGGGCCAAACCAGAGAGCAGAGAGCCCGGATATCCCAATCTCTGCCAAGTGACCTGCCTGTAAGTGAGTGCACCCTTGAGAATCTGCAGATCCCCAGATCCTGGGTCCTTCTAAATCAGAAGCCAGGCATTGAACCCCCCCGCCCACCCACATACCCACTTTGGGAAACAGAGGGGCACTAGGGACATTGAAGTTCCTGCCCTGTGGGCCTGATTGAGGAGTTAAGACAGTTAATGCCAGAAATTGTGCTGCCATCATCACTAGCGCCTGTGACATATACAGTGCAGAGCCCCTCCCACACACTGAGGGGTTCAACATTAGCCATCACTCTGTCCCTCGAGAAACTCATCCACGCACACTTACACACACAGACAGACACCTGCGCGCGCGCACACACGCTTGCATTTGCCCCATTTGCGCGTGCGTACTTTCCTCCCACAGGTACAGCTAGTCCTCAGCACACACTGAGAGTGCTCAGCTTCCTGAAGAACTCTCCAGATACCAGAGAGAGACAGCACCAGTCTGATCTGCAGAATCCAAAAACAAACAGGGAAGGTTTCAGATAAACCAATGGCCAGAGGTAGGCGAAAGAACACTTCCAACATAAATCAGGACATCATGACTTCACCAGCAAACCCCAAAATCGATGGATACTCCAATTCAGCAGAAGCACAGGAAAATGATTTTAAAGCCATGCTTGCCCAATTATTTGAGGCTCATAAGAAGGAAATGAACAAGTCTTTCAAAGAGATGGCCAGTCAATTGGAGGCAAAGAAAGAAGAAATAGACAATATCCTTAAAGAAACACAGGCAAACATAGCCAAACAAATAGATACACAAGTAGAGGAAAAATTAGTGGCATATAAGAAGGAAATGAAAAAGAAATAGAGGCCATCGTAGAGAGACAGGAATCCAAATTCAAACACATGAAAGAAAATGGTGCAAGGCAAGAAAACAGAATTAGAATCAATAAAGAAAACACAAAATGAGAAAACCCTTGAGCTGGAGAACTTGGAGAAAAGATCAGGAACCACAAAAGTAAGCATCACCAACAGAATACAAGAGATGGAAGAGAGAATCTCTGGAGCTGAAGACACACTTGCAGAAATGGATACTTCTCTCAAAGAAAAAGTAAAATCAGAAAAGTTCCAATCACAAAATATGCAAAAATCAAGGAGGCAAGAAATCACACCGGATGCTCAGTAATCACTTGAAAAGAACAAAATTTAAGAATAATGAGGCTCTTGGATCCCCACCTCCCAAGGGAGGAGCAGTAAAGGCCACAAAGAAGGACTTTGTAGCCAGTCCGGAAAATACCTAACAAAAGGGTCATAAAAGGTCCATTAGTGGACTTGGAAAACAGGGAGGAGATGAGATATTTTCAAGAAAATGTAACAATGAGAAAAAAAATTTTCCCAAAATCTAAGAATAAAGAAAGAAAGATGTCCATCAAAGAAAATCATACAAGAAAATTTTCCCAACTTAAAGAAAGAGATGTCCATAAATATAGAAGAGGCTCCTCCAAATAGACTAGACCAGAAAAGAAACACATCAAGTCACATCATAGTCAAAACACTAAATCTACAGAACAAAGAAAAGATATTAAAAGCAGCAAGGGAAAAAAGCCAAATAACATATGAAGGTAGACCTATCAGAATCACACCGGACTTCTCATCAGAAACTATGAAAGCCAGAAGGGCCTGGGAATGTATCATGGAGACTCTAAGAGATCACAAATGTCAACCCAGACTACTATACCCTGCAAAGCTTTCAATCAACATAGATGGAGAAAACAAAATATTCCATGACAAAACTAAATTTACACAATATCTACACAGCAAACCATCCCTACAGAAGATACTAGAAGGAAAACTCCAATCCAATGAAAACAAATTCACCCAAGAAAACAGGGCATATAGATAATGTCCCAACAAAAATGAAAAGAAAACAAGCAATGAAACAGTGTTAGATCACCGACTCCATTACAAAAGGAACTAACATGCATTGGTCACTATTATCTATCAATATCAATGGACTCAACTCACCAATAAAAAGACACAGGCTAACAGAATGATTAAGGAAACAGGATCCAACATTCTGTTGCATCCAAGAAACACACCTATGCAACAAAGACAAACACTACCTCAGAGTAAAGGGCTGGAAAACTGTTTTTCAAGCAAATGGTTCCAGAAAACAAGCTGGAGTAGCCATCCTAATATCTAATAAAATAGACTTTCAAAGCAAGTTAATCAAAAAAGATAAGGAGGGCCACTATATTCTCATCAAAGGAAAAATCCACCAAGAGGATATCACAATCTTGAATATCTATGCCCCAAATACAAGAGCACCAACATTCGTAAAAAAATAAAACCTACATGAAGAGTCTGCTTGCTCCAGTCCTGGCCAGTCTCACTCTTTCAATGGTTACTGAACTATTTCAAAATATGTTGAATTGTAGATAACTCAAACAGCCTAAATTTCCATCTATACATGAAAATAATAGATCACTGGGCAGACATGGTTTTCCTCTAATTTTTCACTTAAACTTTCTTTAACCAGGTGGATTTGGAACATGCCTTTAATCACAGCACTGTGGATGCAGAGGCAGGCAAATCTCTTGTGCTCAAGGTCAGCCTGGTCTACAGAGCGAGCTCTAGAACTCTAGGGCTACAAGAGACACACTGTGTCAGTAAAAGGTTTTATATGTGCATGCATGTTAGGCAGAGCATGTATGTTTGTCCAAGTACATGGATGTGTGTGTGAAAGTACAAGGAGACAGACATTTTTTTTTGAAGGAATGGAAATTCAAATGTGTATTATGATTTTGAAAACTAGCATGTAAAGGCACAGACAGAAGGCTTGGTTGTTCTCATCTGTTACAATGGGCCAGTGGCTCTCCTTGCAATGGCTCCTCCTGGTTCAGGCAACACCCTATGCCTGGGACTTCCATGATTATAGGACACAGTTGGTGTCTATGGGGGCACTAAGCAGCCAGTAGATGCCCCGGATTCTTCATGCTGTTACTGAAGAACACTGTCCTCATCCTGGGCAGGAAGCTAACTCCTGGAAGAGCTTCCAAACAGCACCCCAACATGGGACATGAAGATACTATCTGGGCCAGATCATACCGTGAAACATGAGCAAGAGATGATGACAGAGGTTGACCAATGGTCAATAAACAAAAATGGTGACAGTGTATCAGTGTACCCCAACAACATCATGCAAATTGTAGTGGTATGAGAAGGAGGCCCTGCCTGGGTACCATATGAAGAATGTTGGTATAATATCCTTCAGAAGATGACTCAATTTTGGGGTGCTTAATCCCCAATGTTTATTCTTGTCTATGAACCTGCATTGAGTTCATGGTAAAACAGGATTTCAGGAGAAGATGTTCCTGGCATGGATGTGCCCATGTTGAGGGAGACACAGGGAAGGGCCAGTACAGAAAGTAGACTCTGGAGCCCATCATTCGGTGACTGCTTCTTTTGTAAACAGTGTGTTCCACAGTTCTTGCTTGCTCTCATTAGTGAATTCTTAAACTACAATGCTCCACCCAACCTTAAAATTTAGAAGAAGACTCAAGCTTCTGAGGGGTGGAGAGCAAAGGAAACAGAACCCTCTACAAAACCATGTCCACTGTCTCACAGCCTCAGAGGTCCATCCTTTTCCCTTGTTCCTTTGAGCTTAGAGGCAGGTCAGGGTCTCTTCATTTGCTACGCCCCTACACTTAGATGTAAGGTTAAAATTGCACCTCTCCCTAAAGCCCTGGCAGTCTCCATGGCAAGAGCATTCTTTAAGGGCAAATTGAATATGTGTGTGCTATTGGGATATTCTGGCTCCTATGTATCCTGGGATTGGGTATGCATCTCTGTTTTCCCCCTAGAAACTAACACTGATAATATGAATGAGGAACCCCATTCCACTGTAGGTTTTGATGTCTAACTACAAGGAAGGCCTGGACACTGGCAGACAGCAGTAGTCATTCTGGGAGGATGAGGCATTTGTTGCATAATTCTGTGGTGTGACAGACTTTCACTAGGACAACTAACACACAAAACCAAATCAACTCACCCCAGAAAGGGAGCCAATGCTAGGAAATATGTTGAATACACCCATGTTTAATTTTGATGACCACTGTCATTACTTCACTTTCCAGAGATCATGGACGAGGAGTTACAGAAACCAAGGATAAATCAACAACACCTGGGTCACTAGAAAACCCACCAAACCAGGAGTGAACACTGCAACTCTAACACTCTCTTAGCAGCTTGCCTGCAGCTCCACACTCAGAATGTATCTTTATTTATGACAGTTGATTGGTCATTCTCTCCCTGCAAGTGTTTAATTTTTTCTCTTCTATTTATTTACTCAGTTTACATACCAATCCCAGTCCCCTTCCTCCTCTCCTCTCAGTCCCATACTCTGATGTCTTTGCCTCCTTTTGCTTCTTCTCAGAGAAGGGAGCCCCTACACCCTATGCCAATCTGACCAACTACTTCAGGTCACAAAAGGACTAATCCTGTACTCTTCCACTGAGACCAGACAAGGGTGCCCAGCTAGGGAAAAGTGATCCACAAGCAGGCAACTGCATTCATGTCAGTGACAACACCCACTCCAGTTGCTAAGGGACCCATGGAAGGTTGGAGCTCTCCATCACCTGTACAAGTGTAGGAGGCCTATGTCCAGTCCATGCATATATTTAACTTGGAGGTTCAGTCTGTATGAGTCCCCATTGATCTAGGTTAGTTGTCTCTGTTGACATTCTTGTGGAGTTCAGTAAGGTCTATCCTTCTCTCACCTCTCCCATAAGATTTCCAGATCTCCATCTGATGTTTGACTGTGGGTCTCAGCATCTGTTCTTTCAGCAGCTGGGTAGAGTCTCTCAGAGGACAGTTATCTTGGCTCATGTCTGCAAGCATATCAGAGTATCATTAATAGTGACAGGGGTTAGCTCTGTTTGATGGGGTGGGTCTTGCATTGGGCCAGTCATTGCTTGGCCATTTTCTCAAACTGCTATATATTGATATCTGCCCATCTTGTAGGCAGTGTAAATTTTGGTTGAAAAGTTTGGTGGGTGTGTTGTTGTACCTCTCCCTCCACTGGAAGTCCTCCTGGTTATAGGGGTGACTACTTCAGTCTCCATATTCCCTGCTGCTAAGAGTTTCAGCTAGAGTCACCCCATTTCCTCCCAGAAGCTCCCCTGTCCCAGGTCTCCAGCTTGTCCCAGAGATCTAAACCCATCTCTGTGCCAGCTCTACCACCTCCCACCCCTGCTTTCCCACATGACATACCCACATATGTTTTCCTTCCCACCCTCCCAGCCAGTTCCCTCTCCTCAGCTACTTCTCATATCTATTTTATTCTTCTTTTTGAGTGGGATTCAAGATTTCTCCTCTGGACCCTTCTTGGTACTCAGTTTCTTTGGGTCTGTGGATTGTGCTATGGATATCCTGTACTATATTAATAATATCCACTTATAAGTGAGAATATAGTATGTGTGTCTTCCTCAGTCTGGATTACCTTACTCAGGAGAATGAATTCTAGTTCCATCCATTTGCCTGCAAATTTTAGGATTTCTTTGTTTTTAACAGCTAAGAGGTATTCTCTTGTGTAAATGTATCATGTTTTTTCAACCATTTTTCAGTTGAGGGACATCTGGGCTATTTCCAGTTTCTGGCTATTATGAATAAAGCCACTATGAACATAGTTGAGCCAATGTTCTTGATGTATGGTGGCACATCTTTTGTGTATATGCCCAGGAGTTGGATAGCTGGATCTTGAGGTAAAACTATTTCCAATTTTATGAGAAAGCACCAGCCTGGTCGGACTTCAGAGGTGCCCCAGAGGAGAGTGGGGAGGTCAGTCTGCTGGGCTCAGCTGGACTAGGTGGCAGGGTAGTGAAGCAGGCTGTTGGGGCTGCCTGGCTACAGGAGAGCCCTTCGAAGGCTATACTACCCTGAATGCACCAGATATCTTCTGATGGCTAAAGCTAATGCTAGGTGATGTAGATTTACTGCCTCCCCTCTATTGCTTTTGGAACCAGCCAGTGACCCAAGGCAGAGCCAGGTCTTGTCCTTCACCAAAGCAGCCCACAAAAATAGGTCTGCTTCCAATAGCATTGGAAATTGACCCCAGTCACAGCCTGCAGGCAGGAAACACCAGAATGAAGCTGTCTTGATTTGAAGAAAGCCTAGGCTGTCCTGGAAGTCCAGATCCAGGGTCACCACCATACCTGGTACTCACATTCCCCAGGCAGGCTATTGCCCCCTCCTACCCCACCCTGTAGGAGCAGTGTATGAAGAACCCAGTTCTCTAACCTGCCTCTAAGGACTTGTAGTGTAGTGGGCATAAATGTGTGTACATGTGGGCCTGCCTGTATGGTGTGGTGTGGTGTGGTATGGTGTGTGTGTGTGTGTGTGTGTGTGTGTGTGTGTGTGTGTGTGTGTGTGATTGTATGTTTGTTGAACTTGTTGAACGGTGTGCATGGGCCAGGTCACCTACAACTTACCAGGCATAGATGTTCAGAATTTTGATGTCCTACTGGTGAAAGTTTTTCTTTGATGAGAATGAGGTCCCCTCATCATGCTTTCTGATTAATTTAGGTTGAAAGTCTATTTTATTAGATATGACAATATCTACCTCAGCTTGTTTTCTGGGTCCATTTGATAGAAAAACATTTTTCTAGATCTTTACTCTGAGACACTGTTTATCTTTGTTGCAGAAGTGTGTTTCTTGGATGCAGCAAAATGTTGGATCCTGTTTCTGCACCCATTCTTTTAGTTTGTGTCTTTTTCTTGGAGAGTTTATTCCGTTGAGTTTGATAGGTAATAGTCATCAATGAATGGTAGTTCCTTATATTGTGGAGTTGGTTTGGTTTTATCATGGAATATTTTGCTTTCTCCATCTATGTTGATTGAAAGCTTTGCAAGGTATAGTATTCTGGGTTGACATCTGTGGTCCCTTAAAATCTGCCAGACATCTGCCCAGGGTCTTCTGGTTTTCATAGTTTCTCTTGAGAAGTCTTTTGGGATTCAGATAGGTCTACCTTTATATGTTACTTGGCCTTTTTCCCTTGCTGCTTTTAAAACCTTTTCTTTGTTCTGTAGATTTAGTGTTTGGCTATGATGTGACATGAGTTTCTTTTCCTCTTTAGTCTATTTGGTGTTCTGTAGGACTCTTGTATGTTTATGAACATCTCTTTCTTTAAGTTGGAAAATTTTCTTCTCTGATTTTCTTGAAAATATTTTCTGGACCTTAGATCCTAGTATCTTTTTTTTTTTCATCTATTTCTATGATTTTTAGATTTCATCTTCCCATGGTGTCCTTGATTCCTTGAAAGTTTTCTGTTTAGAACTTTACAATTTTAGTTTTTCTTTGAGAGAAGTATCAATTTCTGCAACTGTATCTTCAGCACATGAGATTCTGTCTTCCATCACTTTTTTCATCTGTTAGAACGTTGTTTCCTCTCTGTCTATGATAGTCTCTATTATTTTTGTGTTTCCTCTTTATATGCCACTAATTGTATCTCTACTTGTGCCTCAATTTGTTTGGCTGTATTTGTCTGTATTTCTTTGAGAGCACTTTTTATTTCCTCTTTATGTGGCTCTAATAACTGGATAGGCAAAACTTTAATAGATTTTCCTGTGTTGCCAATGCATTGGAGTATCCATTGATTTTGGGAGTTGCTAGTGATACCATGATGTCCTGATGTATGTTGGATGTGTTCTTATGCCAGCCTCTGGCCATCTGCTTATCTGTAACCTTCACTCTTTGTTCCTGGAGCCTGCAGTTGAGACTGGGTCTGTCTTCCTCTGGTGTCTGGAGTATTCTTAGGGAAGATGAGAGAGATTGACATCTGTCTTTTTTTTTTTTTTTTTCCATAATTTTATTTTTCTCATTAATTACATTTTGTTTTTCTGTTTCAGCTGTATCCCTCATTCCCTCCCCAATCCCACCCTCCCTCCCTCATCTCCTCCCTGTCCCTTTCCAAGGGAAGAAGTTCAGCAGGCACAGATACAGATGCACAAGTGTGGGTGAGCAAAGTATGCATGTCATGGAGGTGTTTTTGCTGTTTCAGAAAAACAGGGTTCTAGAGACAGATTGATGCCTGGAATGTGGGGCATTAGGTTGTTCAGGCACAAGAGAGGTTGTGGGCACTGTTGCCTGGTGTTTGTGGGCAAAATGTCCATGCACAGATTCCCTGAATACCTCAGTAGCCCACAGGCCACTAAGGTATTCAGCTTTGTCTGGGCTCCGGGAGTTGTTTGCCTGGACTCCACTGGTATATCTGCAGAACAGGGCCTTCAATGTTGAGAATGCTGTCCCTTGGATCCCTATGTTGTACACAGTGGCGGTGTGGGTAAGAGAGATCCGATGTCTGGCTGGTAGCACTGGATGTGGGGCTCCGCACTCACTTGAAGGTTCACTCGCTATCTAGAATATGCCAAGGTCTTATTCAGTGTCCTTTCCTATGCTGGTAAGTTCAAGTTTATCCACTATTGTCTCCTCTATTGGGTTCATGTTCTTAACCCATTTGAAATTTAGCTTTGTGCAGGGTGAGAGATAAAAATCACGTTTTATTCTTTTTCTTGTAGACAAACAGTTTAAAAAGGACCTGTGTTTGAAGATGCTGTTTTCTAAAAATGTGTACTATTATCCTCTTTGTCTAAAATAATGTGACTATAGGGGGGTGGATTTATCCATAGGTAACCATTTCTGTTGCACTGATCAGTGAATTCCTGCCCACAATGCTGTTTTTACTATTATTGCTCTGTAGTATAATTGGCAATCTGGGATGGTGATACCTGTAGCAGTTTACTTTTTTATTTTATTTTTTTTTCATGTTTGGGATACTTAGGGCTTACCTGGATCTTTTGTGTTTTCATATGAAATTTGGGGGTTTTCTTCAAGTTCTGTGAAGAATGGCTTTGGAAATTTAATGGGGATTGATTTGAATCTATAAATTGATTTTGGTAAAATATCCATTTTCAGTGACAGACCATAGCGTGAAAGTGTAAGCAAAATAAACCTTTTCTACCCTACTTGCTTTTGGTCATGGTGTTCTAACACAAGACTAGAAACACTAACTAGGACAGAAAGCTACTGCTTTTCATGTGTGAATTTTGCTTTCTTGTACTTTGCTGACTGTGTATTATCATCTAAAATTAATGAAATATTTATTCTTCTCATCTCTTTGTACCATTTCTGTTGGACTCACTTGTTTTATTACTCTAGTGAATACTTTTCAGTAATCTATTTAACAGGTAAAGAGAATGGACATACATGCTTTTTTTTTTTTTTTAACCATGTTTGTTTTTATTCTGTTGTTCAAAAAGAATGGAAAACAAAAAACACCCATACTTGATGCTATTAGAGGAAAGGAAGTAAAACTATAGCACAGAGTGAAATGAGCAGTATATATCTGAAGACGTGATAATCTACTGTACATTCTCTTTTTTTAATTTCAAAATAGATTCTTTTGTTATATAATGAATTCTGACCACTTTTTTCCTCACTTCCCATCTCCCTCTGATCTATGCCCTCTCTGTTTCCCTTCAAAAAAGAAATAAGGCCTCCAAGAAATAACAACCAAACCCAACAAAATAGGATAAAATAAGAAAAGGCTAAAGGCCTCATATTGGGACTGGACAAGGCATCGCAATATGAGGGAAAAAAAAAACCCAGGAGCAGGAAAAAATTGAGAAGCAAACTGGCTCCCACTATTAGGAGTTCCATGAAAATGCCAAGCTAAGGAGCATATTGTATAGGTAAGGGACCTGGGGCACGCTCATGCAGGCCCATGCTTGCTGCTTCCATTTCTGTGAGCCCATATAAGCCCTGCTTAGGTGATTTAGCAGGCCGTGTGCTCCTTGTGTCCTCCATCCCCACTGAATCCTACGGGATTCATCAGCTCCAAGGGGCAGGACCTGATGGAGACCTTGCATTTAGACTGTCTCTCTGCACAACATTTGGATGTGGGTCCTGGGCCTGCTGCTGGAGGAAACCCCTGATGACGAGTGGACAAGGCACTGATCCATAAACAAAGCCGAATATCACTATATCATTAGTAATCACTTCAATGGTTTTTATTTGTGTATTTATTTCCTTATTTTGACCAGTTCTGTTTGGTTCTACCCTAGGTCTCTGGGCTATCCAGTTTCCCCTTCCCTGCACATCCAGGCAGTCTATGCCATGGGTGCCCACTTGTGGTGTAGGCCTGTAACTGAACTGAAAACTGGTTGACCATCCTCCCAAGTTCTGTCTGCTCCACCATTGCTCAAGCAATTTTGTAGTGAGGACAGTTTGTAGGTTGAGGGGTTTGTGGCTGGATTGGTGTCCAGGTTTCTCTTTCCATATCCTTCAGAGTACCTTCTCACACCTAAGAGAACAGAGCATCAGCACAAAGCCTTTCTGCAGTCACCAGCTAGCCCTCTCCACATACAGTGAGCTGTGTGGTTGTTGTTCTCAGCAAGGTGCCTCACTGGAAGTTATCAGAGAGTGACCCTCTGTCCTACCATCAGCCTGAGTTGTTTAGGGATTTCCAGGAGACCCCTCAGCCAACAACTCAACCAAATGCAACCATATCCCACCACCAGAAACCTTGCCTGGCTTCAAGAGTTGGTCAGTTCAGACCCCCTACCCTCATTTACTTTCATCTTCACTAAGGTCACTGCAATAGAATCAGTGCAGTAGGTTTCCACACCAGTCTGCACAGGTCCCCCAATTCCAGCTGTATGCACCTACATTCTTTCCCTTCTTCCCCTCCCACATCTTGATCCCTCCCACTCCTGTTTCCACCTGCCCCGAGTCCACCACAAAATCTATTTTATTTTCCCACCCCCGGAAGAGCCATGCACCCCCCAGGCCCTCCCCCTTAACCAAACTCACTGGGTGTGTGGATTGTAGCTTGATTATTGCATACCATAGTTATCTTTCTGGGGCTTGGTAACCTCACTTGGGATAATTTTTTTCTAGATGCACCCATTTGCCTGCAAATGTCATGATGGTATTTGTTTATAACAGCTGAGCTGCTACTTCATTGTTTCAATGTACTATATTTTCCTCATCCATTTTTCATTTAAAGGACATCTAGGTTATTTCCAGTTTCTAGTTATTACAAATAAAGCCAAAAAAAAAATAGTCTAGCAAGTGTTGTTGGTGATAGGATGGAGCATCCTTTTGCTATATGCCCAAAGAGAGGATTAGCTAGATGTTGAGGTAGATGGAGTCCCAATTTTCTGGAGAACTGCTGTATTCATTTTCATAGTGGCTGTACAAGTTTGCACTCCTAACAGCAATGCAGGGAGTGTACCTTGTCAGCTTGAGCTGTCATGTGTGTTATTGATCTTAGCCATTCTGACAGGTGTTAGATGGAATCTCAAAGCCATTTTGATTTGCATTCTGATGGCAAAGGATTTTGAGCATTGCTTTAAGTGTTTCTCAGCCATTTCACATTCTTCTAATGAGAAGTCTCTTTTTAGATCTGTACCCCATTTTAAAATTGTGTTATTTTTTTGTTGATATTTACTTTTTGATTTCTTTATACATTATGGATATTAGCACTCTATTGAATGTGGAGTTGATGGAAAGTCTTGTCCTAGTCTGTAAGCTGCCTCTTTGAATGATGGTGTCCTTTGCCATGCAGGAGCTGCTGAGTTTCATAAGGGTCCCATATATTAATTTTTTTTCTTAGTGCCTGTGGTGATGGAGTTCTGTTCAGAAAGTCTTCTGTACCAATGATTTCTAAGTTTTTTTTTTCCACTGTCTCTTCTATGAGGTTCAGTGAGTGTGTTTGGTTTTATGTTGAGGTCTTTGACCCATCTGAAGCTGAATTTTGTACAGGGTGCAAAGTATGGATCTATTTGCATTCTTTTACATAGTAGACATCCAGACTGACCATCACCATATCTTGAAGATGCTGTCTTTTTAGTGTGCACTTCTGACTTTTACATAAAACAAGCAGGTGTGCATAAGTGTGTGGTTTTATGTCTGGGTCTTCAATTAGATCCCATTGATCAATGTATCTATAATTTTTTTTTTGCCCTGCCCTGCTGTTTTTATTACTGTATCTCTGCAGTGCAGTTGAAATCAGGGGTGGTGATTAGGGATTTCAGGTCCTACAGTTATTTTATTATTCAGGGTTGGTTTTAGCTATACTGTGAATGTGTGTAGGGGGTGCCTATAAAGAAGAAAAAATGTCCTTTTAATGTTTGAGGAGAATGGTTTAGCATTTGATGCGGATATCCTGTATCTGTTTTCATTTGATAAATGAAACTGATATTTATAAATGAAACATTATTAAGGCTGAAATCACACATCGATCCTAACACCTTAATAGTGGGAGACTTCAACACACCACTCTCACCATGGAACAGATCATCTAGACAGGAGCTAAATAGGGAAATAATGGCACTTACAGAGGTCCTAAATCAAATGGATATAATAGATGTTCATAGATCTTTTCACCCAAATTCAGAAGAGTATACCTTCTTTTCAGCACCTCATGGAAACTTCTCCAAAATGGACCATATAGTTGTCACAAATCAAGCCTCAGCAAATACAAAAAGATGAAAATAATCCTTTGTATCCTATCTGACCACCAAGAACTAAAGCTGGACATCAACAACAGAAAAAGCAAAAAGCCTACACACACAAGGAAACTGAACAACTCAATACTCAATGACAGCTGGGTTAGAAAAGAACTAAAGAAAGAAATTAAAGACTTCCTAGAATTCAGTGAAAATGAAGGCACAACATACCCAAACTGATGGGATGCAATAAAAGCAGTGATACGAGGAAAATTCATAGCACTAAGTGCATTTAAGAAAAAAATTGGAACATCTCATACAAGCAAATTAATGACTTACCTGAAAGCCCTAGGGGGAAAAAAAGAAACAGACATACCCAAGAGAAGAAGACAGCTAGCAGTATTCCAGCTCAGGGCTGAAATCAATGAATTAGAAACTAAACAATTAAAAAAATCAATGAAACCAAGAGTTGGTTCTTTGAGAAAATCAACAACATAGACAAACCCTTAGCCAAACTAACTAAAAGGCAGAGAGAAACTATCCAAATCGGCAAAATCAGAAACAAAAAGGGGGACATAACAACAGACACTGATGAAATCCAAACATTCATTAGCTATTACTACAAAAGCCTATACTCCACAAAATTTGAAAGTCAAAATGAAATGGATGATTTTCTTTATAGATTTTCATTTACCAATATTAAATCAAGATCAGGCAAATAGATTGAATATTTCCCCAAAGAAGTAGGAGCAGTCATCAAAAGTCTCACTTTCAGATCTGGAGAGGTCAGAAACTCTACAAGGAGAGCAACAGAACCAGAAAATTTGAACACGGGGATCTTTTCAGAGACTCATACTACAACCAAGTACCATGCATGGAGATAACTAGAACCCCTGCACAGATGTAGCCCATGGCAGTTTAGTGTCCAAGTGGGTTACATAGTAATGGGAAGAGAGACTGTCTCTGATATAATCTGATTAGCTTGCTCTTTGATCACCTCCCCCTGAAGCTGAGCAGCCTTACCAGGCCACAGAAGATGACAATGCAGCCGCTCCTGATGAGTTCTGGTAGACTAAGTTCAGAAGGAAGGAGAGGAGGACCACTCCTAACAATTGACTTGGGGAGGGGCATGCATGAAGAACGGGGAGGGTGGGTGAGATAGGGAAAGGAGGAGGGAGGGAATTATGATGGGATACAAAGTGAATAAAATGTAATTAATCAAAGTTTAAAACAAAGTCTCCCTTTCACAAAAAGCCATGGGTCAGGTGGTTTCATCACAGAATTTGACCACACCTACCAGAAACAGATAATTCCATTCTCTTCAAACTATTTCACAGTATAGAAACAGAAGGATTATTACCAAACTCATTCTATGAAGTCATAGTCACCTTCTACCTAAACCACAGAAAGACCCAACAAAACAAGAGAACTTCAGACCTCTCTCTCTTGTGAACATTAATTCAAAAATACTCAATAAAATACTTGAAAAACAAATCCAAGAATACAGAAAAGATATCATCCACCATGCCCAAGTAGGCTTCATCCCAGTTATGCAGGGGTGGTTCAATATATGGAAATCCATCAATCTAATCCAGCATATAAACAAACTGAAGGAGAAAAACCACATGATCATCTCCATAGATGCCAAAAAAGCATTTGACAAACTCCAAAACCCATTCATGTTTAAAGTCTTGGTGAGATCAGGGATATAAGGCACATATCTAAACATAGTAAAGATAATATACAGGAAGGCTATAGCCAACATCAAACTAAACAGAGAGAAACTTAATCAATCCCACTGAAATCAGAGAAAAGGCAAGGATGCCCACACTCTCCATATGTCTTCAACATAGTACTTGAAGTCCTAGCTAGAACAATAAAACAACTGAAAGAGATATAGGGGATACAAATTGGAAAGGAAGAAGTCAAACTATCAATGTTTATGCATGATATGATAGCATACATGAGAGACCACAAAAATTAAACAAGAGAACTCTTCAGCTGATAAACACCTTCAGTGAAGTGGATGGATACAATACTAATTAAAAAAAAAAAAAACTCCTGTATGCCAAAGCCAAAGGGACAAGATAGAAATTAGGGAAACAACACCCTTCACAATAGCCACAAATAATATAAAATACCTTGGTGTGACTCTATCCAAGCAAGGGAAATTCTGTTCCAAAACAAAATTTCAAGTCTCTGAAGAAAGAAATTGAAGAAGATATCAAAAGATGGAATGAAGATATTAAGATGTGAAGGGGACAGGAGCAACACAAGGAGAGTAACAGAACCATATCTGGGCACAGGTGTCTCTTCTGATACTGATACTCCAAACAAGGACCATTCATAGATATAACCTAGAATGCTTGCTCAGATCTAGCCCATGGTATCTCAGTATACACATAGGTTCACTAGTAAGGGGAACAGGGACTTTGTCTGACATGAACTCAGTGGCAGCTCTTTGACCACCTCCCCCTAATGGGGGAGCAGTCTTCTGAGGCCACAGAGGAGGACAATGCACCCAGTTCTGATGAGACTGAATATGCTAGTGTCAGAAAGAAGAGGAAGAGGAAATCCCCTATTCATGGATATGGAGAGGGGCACAGGAGGAGATGTAGGAGGGAGGGTGTCCTTGGGAGGGAGGAGAGAAGGGGCTAAACCTGGGATACAAATTGATTAAACTGTAATTAATATAAAAATATTATTTTAATTTTAAAAAAGAGAAGAAATTGGAAAGATCAACCATGCTCATGGATTGTTAGAATTAATATAATGAAATTGGACATCCTGCCAAATGCAATCTATAGATTCAATGCTACTCCCATCAAAATACCAACACATTTCTTTGAAGACCTTTAAAGAACAATTCCCAACATCATATAGAAAAACAAACAAACAAACAAACAAACAAAAAGAATTGTCAAAATGATCGTGTACAACAGAAGATCATCTGGAGGTACATCCAAACCTCATTTCAAACTGAACTACAGAGCCACAGTAACAAAACTGCAAGGTATTGGCAAAGAAAAAGAACAGTGGATCAATGGAACCCAATAGAAGACTCAGAAATAAATCCACACACCTACAGATACTTGATTTTTGACAAAGAGGCCAAAACCACACAATGGGAAAAAGATAGCATCTTCAACAAATGGTGCAGGTCTAACTGGATGTCTACATGCAGAAAAATGCAAATAGATCCATATTTATCACCCTGCACAAAAGTAAAAAGAAGGGGATCAAAGACCTCAAATAAAACCAGACACACTAAACCTGTTAAAAGAAAAAGTGAGAGAAAACCTTGAACTCATTGGCAGAGACAACTTCCTTAACAGAACACCAACAACACAAGCTCTAAGGTAAACAATCAATAAATGGGACCTCATGAAACTGAAAAGCTTCTATACAGCAAAGGACACTGTTGTCAAAATAAAATAAATGCTTACAGTGTGGGAAAGGATCTTCACCAACCTTATATCTGACAGAGGGCTAATACCCTCAAGAAGTTAAACAGCAACAAATCAAGTCATCCAATCCAAAATGGGGTACAGAGGTAATCAGAGAATACTCAATAGAGTAATATCAAAAGGCCAAAAAACACTTAAAAAATAAACAATGTCAGTGATAAACAATGAACAGTGTTTTTAGTCATCAGGGAAATGCAAATCAAAAGGAATCTTGGATTTCGCCTCACATCCATCAGAATGGCTAAGATCAAAAACTCAAGTGACAACACATACTGGAGAGGTTGTGGAGGAAGGGGAACCCTACTCCACTTCTGGTGGTGCCACAGATCAGTCCAATTGGGTTCCCTTCATCCGTGGGAGAATCAGACCTTTAGATATCAGGAAGGCACAGTTTCAGGCAAATGACAGTCAGAGACCACACTGAAGAGTGATTCTGCTGCGATTTTACTGAAGTCAGGCTACTAATTTTATAGTAATTACATAGGGAAACACCTTAAAGTTGGCATACTTCCCAGAACACTTAGATTTTTACCAAGAATACAAAGTTCACATTTTAACTCAAAAATGTAGCCAAACATAAAGCAGTGCCCACAAGAAATCTTGGCCTGAGAACTTTTTGATCAAAGCAAACAAAGGAAAAAAAAAACCCACAAACTGCAGTTTCATTATTTCTAACCAGTGAAGAGGAAAGTCAGGAGTTAAGTCAGATACCTGCCAAAATCTTTCTCTCCATCAAAGTCTAAATACACCTTAGTTAACCGTCCTCCCATATATTTTGCTAAAGATTGATAATCTTCCTTAGAAACCGGATGCCAAAGGGAGGCATGCTCGAGCCAGCTGTACTTTCTCATGCTATCTTTTCTTAGAAGAAGCCCATTGTTTTTTTTTTTTTTTTTTCACTATTCTTATAATGCTTTTAATACTAAATCTAATTCATTACTTCTCTTAAGATTATTTTTCTTCCATTCTATTCTTTTTAAAGCTTTTAGTAATCTATCAAAAATATGTTTCCCTGAATAGTTAATTGTGCTATTCCAAAAATCAGGGGTAGGTTATCAATGAGCCAGCCACTGAATTCATGTCAGAGACAACCCATGTTCCTTTTACTAGAGAACCCACTTGGAGACTGAGTTGCCATGGACTTACATCTGTCCTAGGGTTCTAGGTTAACTCCATGCATGGTCAGTGGTTGGAGTATCAGTCTCAGACAAGAACCTTGAGCCCAGAATTTTTGGTTCTGTTGCTCTCCTTGTCCCCTCCAGGTCTTTCTATCTCCCTGTTCTTTCATAAGATTCCCTGCACTCTGCCCAAACTTTGGATATGAATCTCAGCATATGCTTCAAAACCCTGCTGGGTAGAGTCTTTCAGAGGCCCTCTGTGGTGGACCCCTTTCCTATTCCTGTTTACTTCCTCTTAAGAAGTCTATCTTTTTTGCTTTTCTGAGGGAGTATTGAATATCTTACCCAGGGTCCTCCATGCTTCACTTCTTTAGTATGTTTATTCTATATTATATGTCTAATAACCAGTTATGAGTGACTATATACCAAGTATGTCTTTCTGCTTCTGGGATACCTCACTCAGGATGATCTTTTCTTGTTCCCACCATTTGCATGCAAATTTCATGATTTCCTTCTTTTTAATTGCTGAGTAGTAATCCATTGTTTAAATGTATCACAGTTTCTGTTCCATTACTCAGTTGAGGGACATCGGGGTTATTTCCAGATTCTGGCTATTAAAAATAAAGTTGCTATGAACAGAGTTGAGCAAACATTGTTGTATACTTGAGTATCTTTTTGATATATGCCCAAGAGTGTTATAGCTGTATCTTGAGGTAGCACTATTCCTGATTGTCTGAGAAAGGACCAGATTGCTTTCCAAAGTTGTTGTACAAGTTTACATTCCCACCAGCAATGGAGTAGGGTTCCCCTTCCTCCACAACCTCTCCAGCACGTGTTGTCAGTTGAGTTTTGGATCTTAGCCATTCTGATGGGTGTGAGGTGAAATCTCAGAGTTGTTTTGATTCTAGTTAACTGAGGACTATGGATGTTGAGCAGTTCTTTAAGTGTTTTATTGAAATTCTTCTGTTGAGAATTCCCTGTTTATCTCTGTACCTCATTTGTTAATTTGATTACTTGATATGTTGCTGTTTATCTTCTTGAGTTCTTTATATGTTCTTGATATTAGCCCACTGTCAGATGGTGGGTTGGTGAAGAACCTTTCCCAGTCTATAGGCTGTCATTTTTTCCTGATGGCAGTGTCCTTTGCTTCACAGAAGCTTTTCAGTTTCATGAGGTCCCATTTATTGATTGTTGATCTTAGAGCCTGTGCTGTTGTTGTGCTGTTCTGGAAGTTGTCTCCTGTGCCAATAAGTTCAGGGCTCTTCCCTACTTATTCTTCTAACAAGTTTAGTGTGTCTAGTTTTATGTTGAAGTCTTTGATCCACTTGGACTTTACTTTTGTGCAGAGTGATAAATATACATCTGTATGCATTTTTCTACATGTAGACATCAAGTTAGACCAGCACCATTTTTTGAATAAGTATCTTTTTTACATTTTATGGTTTTGGCTTTTTTGTCAAAAATCAAGTATCTGTAGGTGTGCAGGTTTATATCTGAGTCTTCTAATCCATTCCATTGATTCTCCAGCCTGTTTCTCTGTCAGTTCCATGAAGATTTGTTACTGTTGTTCTGTAGTACAGCTTGAGTAAGGGATGGAGTTACCTCCAGACAATCTGTTGGTGTACAGGATTGTTTTAGCAATTCTTCTGATATCTTGTTTGGTTTCTTTCTCCAGAGACTTGTAGTTTTTTTTCAAACAGGTCTTTCACTTGCGTGGATAGAGTCACATCAAGGTACTTTCTGTTATTTGTGGATATTGTGAAGGTTGTTGTTTCCCTAATTTCTTTCTCAGCCCTTTTGTCTTTCCTATACTGGAGGGCTACTAATATTTTTTTAGTTAATTTTGTAGCCAGTCACTGTGCTGAAGGTATTTATCAGCCTAAAGAGTTCTCTGGTTGAATTTTTGGGGTTACTACTGGATACTGTCATATCATCTGTGAATAGTGATACTTGACTTTTTCCTTTCTCATTTATGTACCCTTGATCTCCTTTAGTTGTCTTATTCCTGTAGCTATGACTTCAAGTACTATGTTGAAGAGATACAGAGAGAGTGGTCAGCCTTGCCTTGTCCCTGATTTCAGTGTGGTTAATTATATTTCTCTCTGTTTACTTGAGTTTGATGTTGGCTAAAGCTTGTGTATATTATGTTTACTAGGTTTGGGTATGTGCCTTGTATCCCTAATCTCTCCAAGACTGTAAACATGAATGGGTGTTGGATTTTGTCAAATGCTTCTATCACATCTAAGAAAATGGTCATATGTTTTTTCTCCTTCAGTTTGTTTATATGGTGGATTAGATTGATGGATTTCCATATATTGAACCACCCCTGCATGCCTGCTATTAAGGATACTTGGTCTCATTTTTTTTTTTTTTTTTTTTGTTCTTGGTGTTAGAAAAGCAGTTTTTTTTTTTTTTTTTTTCAATGCAGTTTATTTTTGAACAATCATCTGACCCTGGGAAAGCCAGCCCACAAAAATAGCCTTTTTCAAAACCCCAACGTGCCATGTGGGCAATGCAGATAATCCATTTACATGGAATGTAGCTCCTCAGCCTTAGCCAATGTGGAATTGTTCGTGACAGAGAGCACTCACCATCAAGGTGGAAAGGAAACCAGCTCCATCTTTAATCAGAGCATTCCGCAGCTCTGACCCCCTTTTTGTTTTAGATGCATCAGGCAAAGTGAGGTCTGATCTCTGATGTTAGAAATAAATTGGGACTTTGTACTGTTCATTTAGGTGTCATCCACCCAAAAGCATCAGACCCGGATACCTTTTTCTCAGAGGCGGGACCTGGGGCATCAACCCGCATGCAATCAGGCATGCTCTTCTCTGGGTCCAAAGCAGCTGACCCTGAGTGCAGTGCCTAAACAATTGTCCTGAGCTAACATTTTAGCTTTTTGGTATCCAACCATGCTTGGGGAGAATGTCCTACTTCAATGGCTGTAAAGGCCTGAATGATCATGGCCATCACACTGTTGTGAGACTCTAATCTTAATATATACCACAGGCAAACCAAGGAGACCAACTCCAGAAGGCCTTCTAACGCTCCCATGCCCATTATCATTCCTTCAGATCATTCGCTGCAGCAATCCATGATGATAATCCTGTGGCTATCCTGTGTCCACTCTGGTAAATTTACTGTGACAATGGCCACTGTGAGCTGCTCCATCTGGTGTTGAATTCTCCAGTACAATTACCTAAAATATAGCTATGTTTAGACAGATTTGCAGCAGGAAAAATCTCTCATATTATATGCTAGTGCCTCAAAGTCCAGCATACTTTCATTGAGAGCCAAGTTGAGTGTTTTGCCATAGGGTATCAATTTGCTCCTGCACGAGGTCAATCCTCTGATTGAACACCATCAAATGCTTCCTTTTAGTTGAGCATTAATTCCTTTATGCACAACTAAGGCATGAGCTGCATTGGCTAAATTACCAGGGTCTGAGCATGTCTGATTATGACTCATGGCTAATGCCCCAAGCTCCAACAGCCTCTGAATGAGATGGTAGTAACAATGGTGGCTCTAGTTCCAAGATCCTTTTCTGTCTGAAGAGAGTCATAGGTGATGGGCATCACCTAAAGTGAACATCGGTAATCAAAGCATACCAAATTATTTCCAGCATTGGGCAAAAATCAGATCATTACCACAATTCCTTGGCTCTATCTGGCTAATAATGAATAAAAATGGGGATATAGACAGGAGGGAGGGGCTGCGGAATGCTGCAAAATGAATAAAGTGTAATTGATTTGGCCTTTCAAAAAAATGGTGAAAAATAATTTAAGAACCATAAATGACTTCCAAAAGTGGAGGAAAACATGGAGTTAGTCAATTGGCATGGAGCATGTCTCGCCCCTGTCTGCAATGTTCTCCTGAACCTACTCAGACCTCGGACACCACCACTGCTAGTTCTAGAACTGTGGGGATGTTCCAACAGGGGCTTCTCATAATTGTTCAAAGTTCCACACCTGTTTGTCTAATTCCCCATTTTTATTCAAAATGGAAAATCTTTTAAATGTGTTCTTGGATTAAAAATAAATTTTAATAAATATTTTGCATTGATGATTGTAAAAAAAAGGTTTGAAAAATGTCTTTTTTGTTGGTTTAGGTATCAAGGTAACTGTGGCTTTATACAATGAGTTTGCTAATGTTCCTTCTGTTTCTATTCTGTGGAATAGTTTGAAAAGTATTGGAGGTAGCTCTTCTTTGAAGATCTGGTAGAACTGTACTCTGAAACCATCTGTCCCTGGGCTCTTTTTGGAAGGGAGACATTTGATGATTGCTTCTATTTCCTTGGGGAATGTAGAGCTATTTAACCTATTTAACTGATCTTGATTTAATATTGGTAAATGAAATCTATCAAGAAAATTGTCCATTTCATCTAGATTTTCAAATTTTGTGGCGTATAGTTGTTTGTGGTAAGACCTAATGA
This sequence comes from Meriones psammophilus, assembly GCA_036365155.1. Classification (NCBI taxonomy): domain Eukaryota; kingdom Metazoa; phylum Chordata; class Mammalia; order Rodentia; family Muridae; genus Meriones; species Meriones psammophilus. The sequence goes on along the minus strand of JAEOAE010003752.1, from coordinate 22,373 downwards.
TTGTAGGATTTCCTCAGGGTCTGTTGTTATATCCCCCTTTTTGTTTCTGATTTTGCTGATTTGGATAGTTTCTCTCTGCCTTTTAATTAGTTTGGCTAAGGGTTTGTCTATCTTGTTGATATTCTCACAGAAAAAGCTCTTGGCTTCATTGATTCTTTGAATTGTTTTCTTTGTTTCTGATTCATATATTTCAGCTCAGGGTTTGATTATTTACAATCTTCTACTCCTCTTGGGTGTGTCTGCCACTTTCTTCTAGGGCTTTTGGGTTGCTTTTTTTGAAGGCACTTTTTGCTATGAACTTTCCTCTTTGTGCTACTTTCATTGTATCACAAGAGTTTGTGTAGGTTGTGCCTTAATTTTCATTGAACTTTAAGGAGTGTGTAATTTCTTTTTTTATTACTTCCCTGACCCAGCTGTCATTGCATAGAGAGTTGTTAAGTTTCCCTGTGCAAGTATGATTTTGTTATTTCTGTTGTTGTTGAAGTCTAGTTTTAGGCCATGGTGTTCTGATAGGATACACTGGATTATTTCAATGTTCTTGTATCTGTTGAGGCCTGCTTTGTGCCAATTATATGGTCAGTTTTAGAGAAGGTTCTGCTAGATGGAAGTTCTGTGGATGTTTTGTGTCAAGAACTTTTTTGATTTTATGTCATTTTTGATAGATTGTATTGATTTCTTCAATTCTGTTTTCAGTGCCTGAGATTCTCTCCTCCACATGTTGAACTGTGTTGGTGATGCTTACCTCTGTGTTTTATGATCCCTTGGCTAAGTTACCATCTCCAGGAGGTTTTCTGGCTATGTTTTCTTTATTGATTTTATTCTGTGTTCATATCTTGTTTCATATCTTGTTCATATCATTTCGTTTATCTGTTTCTATGTGGGTTTCTGTCTCTCCATGATGGCCTCTATTTTTTTGTTGTTCGTTTTCTCTCACTATGCCTCTCTATGTGCCTCTACATAATACTCTACTTTTTGGCTATATTTGTCTGTATTTCTTTGAGAGTTTTATTCATTTCCTCTTCTGTGCTTCTAATAACCAGATAAGCATAGTTTTGAGATGACTTTCTGGTGTTTTCAAATAATTAAAATATCCATTGATTTGGGGGGTTGCTAGTGAAGCCATGGTGTCCACACATTTGTTGGATATGTTCATCTAGCCATGTGCTTATCTGTAAACTTGACTGTTTGTTCTAGGAGCTCATACTGCAGACTGAGTCCCTCTGTTTCTGAAGTCTGGAGTATTCTTCAGGAAATGATTAAGGTGCACTGGATTGAGACTGGATGTTGGTGTTTCAGCTGTCACTAAGAGAGAAAGGTCCCAGGTGCATGTGTGCAAGCACAGGAGTGTGCATGGAAGTGTGCCTTAAAAGACTGGGTGATTGAGTATGTAGATGCCTGGAAGGTTTGAGCTTAAGCACAGGTGGGGGTGCTGTCACTGGTCATGGAAGCAATTCACAAGTACAGTTGTTCTGAATGTCTCAGTAGCCCAAAGGCCTGTCGTACTGTCCTCCAGGCATTCAGTTCTGTCTGGGTTCTTAGCTCCAAGAATTGTTCAACTGGACTCCACTGGGAGACCCACAGAATATAGGTGTCAATGTTAAGAACACTGTCCTGAGGACTCCTCTTTCCCACAATGGGTGTTTGAGAGGGAGGGATCTGATGTCTGGCTAGTAGTTTGGAGGGACCCTGCCTCTGGGCTCTCAATGCACTCTCTTAAGGTACACTCACTCTCTCTCAGGCCTAATGGGGAAGCACAGGGATTTCACCTGTTCTCTGCTCTCAGATTTGGGTTAGCATGGCCAAATGAAAGTATAGGAGATGAGTCAGTGGTGTCTTCCTGACCTGGGATTATTAGCCTTTGCATTTTCAGTTACTGAGCAGGGAGGCCTCTGATCGTGCCAGGGAATGTGCAGGGTGTCAAACATTTGTCACTGTCACACCCCAGAGATGTACAAGGGTGACCTGGAACCAAATTGCCCAGACTCACTGGTTGTTCCCTCTCTCCCAGGAGGCCTCCAAGTCAGTGTTCTGACTTCAGCTTCCCCTCCACCCACAAGTTTCAGAGTTTTGGATCCCTGCCCCATGGGTGTGGCAGGAGCTGATCACAGCTATCTTGGACTTTTCTTGGTACTTCTTTGAGGGTTTTGCTTATTCTTATTTTTCTGTGCATCTGGAGGTAATTATAAGTTGTATATTATCTCTCTATTTTTTCACATAGAAATTGAAAGAGATAAACTTTCCACCTATACCTACTTTTAATTATTTTTAATCTGTTTTTGTCAGCTGGTGTTGGCCTGGCAAGTGTCATTTAACTTAACAGCAAGGCAGGAGAGGAGGAGACAATGCAGCTGCACCTGGAGGCCAGCACCTCTGAAGAGGAGACGCTTACAGATTATTACATAATACTCAGGACCCTTGGCATGCATAGCTTTGCTGAAGTCAAGCTGCCTTGCCACCTCCAGACAGAGGTGCAGGTAGCTGTCAAGATCCTGAAAATGGCAGCAAAGAGCTCAACAATGAAATGAAAATTGACATCATTAAGGTGCTAGAGCAATCAAACATCATTAAGCTGTTCCACATCATCAATACCAGAGAACACACCTATATGGTGATGAAACATGCCCACACCGAGACTTGGTGAGCCATATTGAGAAGGTGGGATGTCTGCAGGAGAAGCAGGCCCAGCACATCTTCACACAGGAGGTGTATTCAATTCACTACTTCCATAACAATGGCATTGCTCACAGGGACATCAAACTAGATAACATACTGCTGGATGGCAAAGGGAGCATCAAATTGTGTGTCTTGGGCTCGGAGAATGTGGAACTCTCAGCCAGCTTCTTCATTGATCCATTATATTCTTTTTCTTGTAGGCCCCTAGCCACACCTTTCAGCATATTCCCTGTTAATTCTTGGCCTGAAGATCTGCACACTTAACACTACTACCAGTGATACAGAGGAACACCTCAGAAATTCCTGCTCTACCAGGAGACTAGCATGTCCTAGCCTGTGGTCTAGAGGAGGGCAGATGCTCCAAACAACACCAGGAGGACAATGTAATGGATTCTGTTCCATCATCCAATACCATCCTCACTTCTCAACAAGATCTGAGGATAACAGGAGGACCCCTTGGGAAAGCCTCCCAGTAGATGTGTTAATATCGAATCCCCACCCCATTTTAATATGATTCGGTTTCCAGCATTTCACAAAGGTCACTTATGTCTATCTATACTCACAAATGATCCCAGAAACCTGCCTAAAAAGATGAAGAAAGTGTCTCAGCAGAGCCTTGGCAAGGGAATTTTATCTTGCATTACTTTTGCACATTAGAATGGATCTCTTGAGAAAGACCTTGTCCATAATCTTTAGACCACATGTTCAAATGCAGGTGCACGTGCTCATGTTAGAACTGGCTGAACTCTTCCCCACAAAGCCACATTTATCTTCCGCTATGTCAGGTTTTGCTGTTTACTAACCATGCAGCTCTACATGTACTAGTCGCCACCTGTTTTCAGAGCAATGTTGCAACTCAACATACTGAGCCTCTACTCAGGCCATACTGGACATGAAGGCCACCTTATTCCTAACCAAACCACACTGCTAAGCTAAGGAAGATACAAGACAATCCCGTGCCAGAGTCTTGCAGTGCATGTTGGCTGGAAGTAGAGGAAGTGCAATTAAGTGTATGGTGCCAAGCAGTGTCTATGGATGGGAGTTGAGGTCGAGGATAGAAGAAAGAGAAAATTTTCAGGAGAAAATGGCCTGAGAAACACCCATAGTAAGTGTCAGTGCATGTGTGGATGTGGCAGCCAGGATAGGGATGTTAAGCATGCCAATGACACGGGTTTATATTGGTGGTATCAAGGGTGTGTCCATCAGGTCCTGATATCAGAAATTTAGAAGGGGCAAAAGCCAGGGATGTGTTCAGCATATTCTGAAAACTACTGTGTATTTTGGGTGGACGTGGAGGAGGTGGGCCATGTAACAGAGCCTTACAGCAGGTACAACATGTGAGTTGAAGTATGGCTGGTGCATAATTTGTGTGTGGCTTTAAGTGTCCAACAGGGCCAGGTACCTAACAGTGTATGTAGTAGCAGTAACAAGGGGAGGAGGAACATTCTTGGCCTGATATTTAGAAATGTGAGTTTATATGTGTTGGATGGTGTCTCAAGGAGATGTTTTGCAGGATCTGATGACTTCCATTTTATGTGCAGCATCAAAGGGTCTAACTGGGCATGATGAAGAGCATTGTATATTGTGTGGCTGTGGGGTGGAAGGCTGTTGGTTTGATGTATGGTGTGATGAGTGTGATATCTACCACATTATATGGACAGGAGAGAGGATGTCCACTTGCATCTGATGATAGCACTATAATGTCTAGACAGTGGGGTGGGGTGAGCAGCATAGCCTGATCCCTACAAACTTCCATGCTATAGGCCTAACCCTCCCCTTGTTAAAGCCTTCCATATATTGTTAATCTAAAGCTAGGAAGATCACCCCTTACCAACAGGATAGAATTCTCTAGGGATCAGGCCTGGAACAACACCTAGACAACACCTCTTCTGCTCTCCTACTACCAAGGTAAGGTACCAGACTCTGCTAGACATCCCTCCAACCACAACATCAACTGAGATTCAATGAAAGGCATCAGAACCTGTTGGACACTCTACTTCCTGTCAATGACACACATTTTCTGTTTGCTTCAAACATTCCTGGAATCCTCCTGCTCTGACATACAACACTAGGTATAATCCAATGCTGGACAAAAGACCCGTATCACCTTTCTTCCATTGGCAGCTCTTGGGGCCTGCTGGACAACACACATGCACTTGTGACATGTACATGGGAACACAGGCTCACACATCTACTCACAAACTTACAGAAACACACACCTATAAGTCATATCTAAGTGTTGTACAAAGTTGTCTTCCCTTCAAACCACACTTGGACTGCTAGGTATCTGGCCTTACTGTACATACCCTCACACATTCCTCATATCTCTCCCAAGCTATTGGATCCCGAATATTCCTCACATAACCCCACATCAACTGCTATTTTGCAGGCTATGCAAGATACTCTCTTACTTTCTTACAAATGAACCCAAAATACATGCCTAGTTATTGGGCCCCTCTTGACTCTCACACTAAAGAAGATGCACATGCACTGCTGGTTGCAGGCCACAGTGCAATGTTCTACTGGGTGAGTACCAGGGCCTGCTGAATACCACATCATATCAACAAATATAAACTTGAGGATGTCAGACATGCTCGGCATTCCCACACTCCACAACCATTTCTACAGTGCCAACTGGAGGCTCTGAGGCAAAAATGCCACCCTGCAGCTTCCTCACTTACACAGCTAGGTCTCAGACTCTGGTGACACCCTCCATGCCTTACACCCTCTGAAGTGTCAGGCACTCCTGGACATCACATCCCTCTCTTACCAGACTTTGAAGGACACCTATTCATCCATAAGCTAACATAAAATTAGCAGGTATTGGGTGCACCTGGACACCCTTTTCTATCCTGTTCCTCTCTGATATACAGTGTTATTCATCAAAGAAGATGAATGCATCTCCACACCTGTGATCAAACATACAGTTATAGGTATGTGGTTCTATTTGATCTCCAACCCCTCATAAATCACTAGCTATCAGAACATGCTGAGAGCTTCTCCTCCTGCCATGCATCTCAAAATTTTAAGAGCATTGCTGGATGCCCTTCTGCTGATGACACACCTACACTTCACAGCACCAGGTCCTGCTGGAATTCTCTCTAACTCCAACTAATGTGCTGTGTATCAAGCCTCACTACTAGTTACCAGGCCACACTGAACACTATGCCATTCCTAAACTGCAATGACATGTAAATGCCATGTATCAGATTCACTTGAACACCACTCTTCCAGTCCACAGGACATGCGAGGTGTTGTATAAGATTGACAACCACTTGCCCCAATATACACTACTGGCCAACAACACTGCAATATTTAAGGCTTTGCTAGAAATCCCTGTCCCTGACACATGCAAGCTCCTAGGCATCAGCCCTCACTGCCACTCTGTGCACATTGCACTCATGCACACAGTACTAGGCTTCAAGCCTTAACACCCACCATTCTGCTGCGGTAGAAAGTGGCAGGGGCTGTTAGTGTGGCTGAAAATTAGCACTCCTGCTGGACAGCAATACAGGTATAGGAAGACAAGCTTGTTAGACAATGCCTGTTGTCAGGAATTGTGTACCGTTTAGAACTGGGATTCCTGAAGGAGCTGATACATAGTAGTGCATAAGGGCTCAGGCATTTGTCCAGCAAGGCCAGAAACCAAACACTGAATTTCAGGTTATGGTGGCTGGGGAAGGAATGTCCAGGGACCTCATGACTAGAAGTGCATGAGAGTGTTGGCAGCATGGTGGGGGTATCTAGGAAGGCCTCTAGGGGGTGCAGCTCCTCACACTGAGATGACTTGGAGTGTCATGAACACAGCAGGTTATGATGGGTGGCAGCAGTCAGGAGCTGCCTAGGTCAAGAAGACTCAATACACATCAAGTTTCTGTAGAGTACCAGAGGGGTGTAGAGCAATGCCTGATATATAGCCCCTCATGTGAAGCAGTGATGTTGTTGTTTTAAAGAGCGTCTGTATTTGTGTTTGTGCACCTGTTTATGTCTATGTATGTGTGTGTGCACGTGTGTATGTAGTGAATGCTTAGAGAGTGTGCTTCACTTTTGATCCCTAGCAATGAATGTGAGGCTGAGGTGGGGTGCACTTGGATAGAATTGTACTTTGAATGCAGCAGTCAATCTGGGGTTGTTAGTTATTTGTCTTTAGGGTCTGACATCAGCAGTAAATCTAGGTTTCAGATGCAGGGGAAAGGAATGCAGCAAGGCTTGATATAGAGCAGATTGTTGCTAAAATATGGACCCACAGGGCATGATACCATGAGGTTCATGAGTGCTGTCTGCTCCCTTGAAAAGCCCCTCATAGAACTCTAAGTTCGTCCCAGGTGATTTTAGCCCCTCCCCTGCAATGCCACATACACTATTAAGTTCTATTAAGTACTTGCTAACCACAACACAGTGCTCAGTCCAAGTGCACAATTCTCACTCCTGGCACCCATGTGCACACACTGCTGGGAATCAGGCCCTGCTTGACACAGGGCATAAACATCACCACAACTCTGTTTATATTTAGACCCTGGTGTATCTCCCATTCAGTGCTGGGTGAAAGAAAGGTGGACACTACTGGTTGGAACACTAGGCCCCTTCCAAGATTTCTTGATGCCAGTTCCTGCTAGTGTCCACACCTAAAGCCACACCCCACAATCACATATACAGTGGGGTGTCAGGTGCCCCACCACACAGCCAAAGACTCAGCACACAGGTATCAGGTACTGTTAGGTTTCCAGCCCGTTTTCAGCCAAAGTTTCAAGTCAGGTCCTCCTAGGTATAACCCTACAACCAATAGGCCTCATACTCAGCCATGTGTCAGGTCCTTCCCCTACCTACAGTCAAACACACAAACATATTTCAGGGCCTGCTAGTTATAACACCCCAGTGATAGTCCCACATTCAATGCTGTGGTTCAGCTCCTGCTAAGTAACCTCCACAGACAGCCCCACATAATACATATATGTCTAGGTGCCATATCCTGCTAGTCGTTCCCTCTCCCATAGCCAATCTGCCACACACATATATACATAACCACAAATGCCCCTTCACACTTCCTAACACTAGCAGTTGCCATGAACACCAGATAGTAATTTCTTAGAACCAAAGCCTAACACACACCTCGCAGGATCAGGTTGTGCTAGGTAATCCTTAACCCACATCCAAAGCCCCACATACACAGACACAGATGACTAACTGTTTTGTCTTAATTTTTCTCACAGCCAACACTCCAAACATCGCTAGGTGTTAGACCCATCTATGTGGCCCCTATTTAGCCACAGCTACCCCAAACTCACACATATATGCACACATATGAAGTGACAAGCATACATGCTCACACACAATCACAAAGTGACAAGCATGCAAGTTCATGCACAGAAGTGGGTGGTATGTCTAGCTGGGCATTGAAGTGGAAATTTCTGCTTTCTTTGAAGACTGAATTTTGTCATGTGATGTTTTCCCACAAGATGGGTATGTGATGTTTTGCCCAGGTTGGATTATGAGGTGGCCTGTGATGTTTCTGTGACCCCCTCAGGAGAGAGGACTCTGACTTTAGCCAGCTGAGAACCTCCATGGGTATAGTTTAAGGAAAGGACATATATAGAAGCCAAGGCAGATTGAGTCGATACTCTTTGTATCAACATTGCTGTGCTGATCTTTGTGCTTCCGCAATTGACCTTGCAGAGAGAAAGGTTACAATGGTGTCTTACTCTGTGTTGGCCTCTATATATGTCCTTTCCTCAAAGTTCCCCCAAGATGTTCTCAGCTGACCAAAATCATGCTTCTTGCAGTTGAGGGGTTACAGCAAAACATTGCATGCCCTCTCACAAGCCAACCTTGGCAAACCATCACATGCCCAGCTTGCAGCAAAACATCACCTGACAAAATTCAGTCCTCAAAGAAAGCAGAAATTTCCACTTCAAGGTATCCCTCCCCTTGGAGCTGAAGCCCAATACACAGGGCTGGGACTTAGGGCCTGCTTGGTACTACCTCTGCCATTGCCAATCCTTCCCTCACTTACCCAGACACACACATGTCTAGGTTTCATGTGCTATGTTTCTGCTCCATTATTGCCAAAACCTAACCCCACCCCAACTAATGCGACCTGCAATGAACCCCCCCCACTGTCAAAGACTCCATTTATGGCCATGTGACAGATCATACCGGTTAACACCTCCCCTATAACAAGCTCTATACACACATGTGTGGCTAGGTGTAACCTCATGCTAGGTATACCCTCCACCATAGCCAGTGTCACATGTGCACTTAGGGATAATGTTAGGTCCTTCCCACTGTCCCCTAGCTGACAATCAAATCCATGAAAACACATGCATGTATACACACACACACCACCAACACCAAGACAACCGACAACAACAACAAACTCTTGTACTCATGTACAAGATTTTATGTCCCCTGGCAAAGCCATGAAAACACATACACATATGCACTCATGCACAGGACTATATTTCAGGTCCTGACATCTTCCCCTGACAGGAAAAGCTTCAACCCATGTATGGCTAGGAACCAGGTTCGCAAAATACCTACATCCCTACATTAAATTCCATAAGCAGCTGGATGTCAGGTACTTCAAGTTTCTTCCTCCCAGGTAGGCAAATACAATACACAGAGTGATGTGTCAGGGCCTGCTGATTTCCTGATTCTGAAGAGCAAAATTCCATAACATAAAACCAGAGTGTGGGGAATGGGAGAGGGGAGAAAGGGAACACCTTCAGGTAGAGTAGGTTTCATAACTATAGTCAAGGCTGTCCTCTACACACACACACACACACACACACACACACACACACACACACACACTCATACACATGCTACTAGGTATCAAGTCCTGAATATTATCCCCTCACAGACAAAGCTAATGTTCACATATGTGTGGAGGTTACAAGTCCTTCTAGATATCCATATCCAACATTTAATGACACACATATGGCTAGGTATCCGTTCCTGATAAGTTCACTCAAATACACAGCCAAATCCAGGAAATATAACCCTGAATATGCACACAGTGAATGGGGTCAGGGACTCCTTGATTCTCTCTTCCCTACAGCAAAGCCCCAAACATATAAACTCTCATAAACTCTCTCTCTTTCGCTCCCTCTCTGCCTCTCTCTCTGTCTCTCTATCTATTCCTCTCTCTTCCTCTTCTCTACCCCTCACACACAAAGCACTAGGTATCATCACCATAACCTAAACACACACAGACAGACACACACACTTCTAGACATCAGGTACTGAGTGTTCTCCCTCACAGACAAAGCTTACATACACATATAGGGATAGGTGGCAAGTCCTTCTCTATATGACAACTCTACAATGAAAGCCATGCATATGGCCATGTATCAGTTCCTGGTATGTTTCCTCAAATACACAGCTAAATCTAGGGTATATAGACTTAATATTTTCATGGGGTTCGGTGTCAGGTCCTCCTTGATTCTCCCTTCCCTTCAGCAAATCCCAGTATATATGAGTTAACTAACTCTCTGTCCCTCTCTGGCCGACCCTTCCTCCCTCTGGCTTTCTACCCCTCAACCCTCTTCTCTCCCTTTTCTCCCCCTCACACAGAGCACTTCTCACCTTCAAGGAACCTCCTCTCCTACAGACAGAGCCCGCAACCTTAATTAGATATCAAGACCAGCTAGGTATTGCCTGAAAGTTTTACACAGAAACAGCCATAAATGCTTGAGTTTGCTTGGTTTTCTTTCTCCTGAAAGGAAAGCCAAACTTATACATACAAGTCTACCTGTCATGTCCTGCAACATAATCCTTCTTCATCAATCTAAGCCATATACATAAGTACCCATCTAGGTGTTCCATCCTGCTACATCTCCCCTCCATTACAACATAACCGGCATATCCATACAAGCCACATGTCAGTTTCTGCTTTTTATCTCTTCTGTTTCAGCCATGATCCATAGATACACACATAGCTAGGTGACAGGTCTTACTAGAAAAGTCCTTTCCATACTGCCATAGCCTAACATATGATAGGCTGGGTATCATCTCCTGCTGTGCATCTTCTAGCCTTCAGCCACAAGTCACCACACACAGCTATGTTTCAGGTCCTGCTAGCTACAAACATTCCTACAGGAAGAAGCCCTTACAGGCATAAACATAAACAAGCAAATACACACACACACACACACACACACACACACACACACACACACAGAGGAGAGAGAGACAGAGAGAGAGAGAGAGAGAGAGAGAGAGAGAGAGAGAGAGAGAGAGAGAGAGATTGATAGAAAGACAGAGAGGTACCAGGTTATATTAGGTATCTGCTCTTCTACAGCTGAAGCTCCATAGGCAGGCCTAAGTTTTAAATCCTGTGAGGCACCCTAATTCTCAGGAACAGACAATACACACAGGACTAGGTTTCAGATCCTGCTACCTACCTCCTCCCCTAATACAAAGCTCAATTCAGAAACATTGCTGGTTGGCAAGTACTGCTCCACACTTCCCACACCAATGATCAAATGCTAGGTACAAACACCCCCCTTGCAAACACATGCACATATGCAAATACATGCATAGTTGTGTTTTGCCCTTCAAGTTAATTCTTCCCCTACAAGCAAAACTCTCCAAAATTGGCTTCTTGTGTACTGTTTGGTACAATCAATACTCCCCCCCTTCCTAGCTCTTTCCCTCTCTGTCTCCTTTTTCTTTTTCTCTTTACTATACACAACTGTATATCCATTCCTGGTAGGAAATATCCTCTTTGACAAAAATCCCACATAGGAGTCCAGGTACAGGTCATTCTAGGTGTCCCCTGTCTTGTACCCAAAGCCTCTAATATACACACCTGGTATTGAACTGCACAGCCAAAGCCCCATATACATATACAGATTAAGTGATCCAGGCCTGCTGCATAGACCCTCTTCTTCAGCAACAGTTCCTCTAACAAGGATGTTGTCAAGCCCTAGTAGGTAACCCAACCACTCTCTGTTCCTCCATTGCTCACATTCACTCCAAAGACTGGGAACTAGGAACTGAAAATGTAAAGAACTGGCAGCATTTGTCTTTCTAGATCTGGGTTATCCCAATATAATCTATTTCTTGTTCAAATATTTACCCAGAAAGATGGCTCACAAACAAAGAGGTTTAATGTGCTGAGTCTCTGAAACTAGGCTTGTGATGTTGCCGTTGCTGGAAGGTTACAGGACCTGTTTCCTTGATGAATGACTAAACTTTAAGGAGGGATTCTAGCACACTGTGGGTGGTTCCAACCCTTCAACTTGGGACTGTGTTGAATAAGTAAAGCAAGTAAGCCATAAAGACAAAGCATAGCCAGATTTTCTCCATGTTGACAGTATCTGCTCCTGCTTAAATTCCTGCCCTAACTACCAGAAATGGTGGACATGCATCAGGTCATGTCAGCCAAATAACCTCTTTTCTCCACACATTGATTTTTGTCATGTCTCTCAGCAAAAGAAATTACACTAGGACAATATCAGAAGACTGACATCATTCTCGAGATCCTATTCCTTCCACCTCCTAAGTGACAGGATACAAGAACATACTACAGCAGTAAATTCGAAACTCTCAGATGAGATAGATGTCACAGAAAACATAAGCTACTATCTAGGCAAACACAATTAGAGAGGTGAGGATATGGTTAATGAACTTAATCACAGCAAGTGTCTTCAAGCAGCTGGATTAGAGAGGTTTAGTTTATGAGGAAAACGTGAGAAATGTGATGCAGGAAGTATACAGGGATGGGGAGGGGGAGAATATGACTTCATTTTTAATGCAGTGAGAAGACACCAGAGGATGAGAACAGAGAAGTGACATCATCTGACTTGGAAAATCAGACATGGAGCAAACATGTGAGTTGCAACATTGATTACAGTGACATCAGTTTAGGTTGCCTTGTAGAAATGTGGTGATACTCTGGCTTGTTCCTCATCAAAGATCAATCCCAAGGTAGAATATGCCATCTACATTTGGTGTGAGATGTTTCATTGAGTCAGAATATATATGCTTCATTTGTTAATCCAGCATGCGAACATGTGGGTGTGGGTGTGAGAGTGTATATACTGATAACCTGGCTCATGAGATCAGAGGATGTGTACCCTTCTGAATCTGTCCACAATGCACATCCTGGAGTATGGTTTGTGAGATCAGAATGGATAACACTCCTACATCATTTAGCATAACCTTATCTATCCCACCTAAAAACAAGCACAATTTTTCTCTGCAAAATTGAGATGCAGGTACCACACACCAAAGAAGATCTAAGAACATCCAAGCAAGAATCATCAAGCACCAACCACAGCACTCAATGCAATTATGTCAGAAAGAATTAACAAACTAAACCCGGAAGAGCAATCCCAATATAAAATCTGAAGTAATATGAAAAATACAAGAGAACCTGGCCCCTCCACAACATGATTAGTTACAAAGTAATACCCAACTGAAAGTGTCACTTAAAAACTTCAAGACAAATTATTGAATGACTTTATCATGTCATTCTTTTTTTTTCTACAGAAGTCAAAGCTGATTGTTCTTTATGGAATTAATATGAAAAAAGTTAAGTGAAACATATGAAAGTCGAATGTAACAAAAAACAAAAGTACTAAAGGAAAGCAGTGCTGGAAATAAAAAGGATCCCTGAAAGACATGCATGGTATGTGCTCACTTTTCAGTGGCTACTAATCATACAGTACAGATAAGCATGTTACAATCCACAGACACAAAGAAGCTTATAGTTAACAAAGAGGACAAAGTGAGGCTGTTTGAATCTCACACAGAAGAGGAAATAAAACAGATATCTGAAATACATGGAGGTAGGCAACTTGGTAGGAAATGGGTAGGAGAGAGACTGAGGATGGTGATCAGATGTGTTTTCTGCAGACTGGGAGAGAGAAAGGAAATTGGTGAGAAGGTATCTCTTGGGTGGGGGCCTGCCAGCAGTGCACAGTTGGAGGTTGGAGTATTATTGTGGTGCCCCATGTCTTCTGTAGAATCTCAAGGCTGAATTCCATAGCAGGCTTGACTTAGAATGAACAATCATCAATCACAAGGGCAGTGGATCCCAAGTCGTGAAGGAGGATGAGGCTTTATATAGCTGCCATTTCTATGCTTCCATTGAAGTGGCAGTGGACAGAAAGAAAAGCTGAGGAAGTATGGTACCTCTGATGAACTCAGAGTGTGATGGCTACTCTTGGCTGTCAATATACTGTATTGGAATTAAGTGCTATCAAATCAACTAGGCATACTTGTGAGTAATTTTTTTCATATGTAATGGAAAGACCCACTCTAATCCTGATCTTAGAGGAGGACAGATATGCCTCTATTCCAGATCTTTTGAGGTCAGAATTGAGACATTTAATCTGGTCATTGGCATGAGAAACATGGAAGAAGGAATGTTGCTTATTCTGCCTGATTGCTCTCACTCAAGCTGTGTTATTTCGATGATACACCCTGCTGTTCTCACACAGTAAGGACTTATTGTGGAAAATGAGGTATGTGGGTCTATGGATTTTCCTGATGCTTCACAGTCTGTCAGTCACAGGAGCAAGACACTACTGGCTGTTCCCAGACCCTGACATGTCTTTCCCCACAGAAGTTCAGCAGCATGTCCTCCCTCAGAGAAGACTAAATGATTCACCTGTCTTTACACACTAGGACCACAAAGAATAGTACTTAATTATTTGGCTATTTGTCTTTTTTTCTGTCTATTAATGTGAGACTTTGTAATTCACAAAGTAAGACATCTATGCTCCCAAGTATAACTCTCTGTATAGTTTAGCTTTCATAAATTGCTGTAGAATTTCTCTTCCAAATTCAAACTGTATGAATATTTACAAACTGAGGTGGCAGAATCTCCTGTATAGTTTCTGAAATGTGTGCTGTTCTTTTCAAGGGTTTCTTTCTTCTTAAAGAAATAAATTAACTCATAAAGTTTTCTTTAATCTGTGGATTTTTTTCATTACCATTCAGTCACTGACTTCATCAGAAATTTATCTTCATGGACTGCTACAGAAATTGTGTGGCTCCATTTTATTTAAATATTAGCCATTTGTGATGTGCAATTCATTTCAATCTTGATGTAAAGAAATGCTTTGATATGCTACTTTCTTGTACACAACAAATGTGGGGGGAAGGGTGCATGTTTGTTTATGTTTATACAGACTTGTCTGCATATGTGTACCTGTGGCTGCAAGAGATGTAAGCATTGAGTGTGCAAGCCTCTTACCTTTTTTTTTTTTTTTTTTTTTTTTTAAATTAAACTCACATACACATACACACACACAAACACATAGCAGAGTACATGTTTTCTACTCTATGCCTGTGGGGGTTATAAGATAATTAGTGAAAGTCAGTTCCCTGTTTCAACCATGTGAGTTCCTGGGGATTGAACTAAGACCAACAGGCTGGAGTCCAGACTCCTTTACCTGCTAAGCCGTATCACTAGCCATGTTTAGCCTGGGATTATTTTATGTAGAACAGGACGATCTAATTCCCACAGAGATTCACCTGCCTCTGCCTTCTGAGTGCTGGGTTATAGGTGTGAAATATAATACCTGGCTTTGGGTAATATATAGGATCACTGGTAAATCCTTCTAAACATTTGGAAAGAAATTACCTCAGTCCTCCAACCCCTTTCCCATTGCAGTTTTGGGGATTGACATCCACCAATGTGCTACAGCTCCTGCTCTCCAGGTCCTGTGTGGGTGAGAAGGTGATGGTATCCTTTCTATCCCATTCTTTGTTGCTAGTTTTTCGTAAATAACCGAATCCAGCAAAGAGCAGAACCAACAACGTTTATTTGTTATGACCACAAATGAAAAGCACAGAACAATCAGTTCATTGTCCAGGTGTGGCTCAGGCAAGTCTGTCATGCCAGGACTTTGGGGGCAGAGGAAGAAGGATCAAGAGCTGAAGACATTTTAATAGCAGCTTTTAGGGTCTTGCAAACAAACAAACAAACAAACAAACAAACAAGC
This sequence comes from Meriones psammophilus, assembly GCA_036365155.1. Taxonomy (NCBI): domain Eukaryota; kingdom Metazoa; phylum Chordata; class Mammalia; order Rodentia; family Muridae; genus Meriones; species Meriones psammophilus. Next base: position 6,744 of record JAEOAE010003752.1, on the reverse strand, counting down.
AACCACTAAAGCACAACAAGTGCAAATATAAAAAGGAACCATACACCAGTGACTCCAGATTTGCACAAGAAGTAAGCTATAGCCAGGTTTCCCTGCCCTTCCCCTCTCTCTGTCCAGGCACAAGCATGTCATTGGGGTTCTGATGCCTGGACAGGCATGCCATGAGAAGACGAGCATGAAAGATGAGAGATTATACTGTCCTGGTAAAGAATCTGGTGTTGCCAGGTAGATTGAGGAAAGGGATCAAGTGGACTTTCATCCCCATCAACATAATAATTTGGGAATATACTCACATATAGAAAATTATATATATATATATATACACACACACACACACACACACACACACACACACACATATATATATATATATATATATATATGCATTATATATATATATATGACATTCTAATTGACAAGTGTATGCCACACTTGGAAACTGTCTCAAAAATCAGAGTTTCACACAATATCTAAGTAACATAAAGAGTGCACATTTCACCATGAAACTTCAGTAGTTTTTTAATTCTTGAATATGTTAGGTGCTGCCTAAACCATGCATATTTATCTAGAGGTTAAAATTCCATAGCAGATAATAATAATCCTAAAATGAAATTACTATAAACATAGTTAAACAAAGCTGTTGTTTTAAAAAAACTAATCATTCTACAACACACTTAGCATTGGTCCATCAGCCAGGCCCTATGAATCATCCCCAGGTCTCTGCCCTCAGTGTCCCTGTCAACTCCCCTTGCAAGTTCAGGCTTGCTGGGATGCATACCAGGCATGGAGAAAGGTGGATGCAGCGTCTTTGCTTTCCTAGGCTCTACTGCATCTGAAAACCAACTGTGAGAAGGGCCCATGACTCAGGCACACTGGTCAATGAGGTCAGAAGAGGACAGAGGCCTGGAAACTCAGTTTCATTTCACCTTCTCCTCCAGCTGAGGTGAGACACATTCAGGCCTGCCACCTCATCCCCTTCACAGGACCATACCCATTTGAGAGCCATAAATTGCCTCCTTGGCCAGCCATGCCTCTAGCATAAAGCCACACCTCTGAAAGTACCCAACCACAGGCTCACAGACCCTACCTCCAACTTTCAAGGAAGGATGGCACATGTAGGCTTCCGCCCAACTTCATGGAATGGTCTTGGGCATCACTCTTAAAGAAAGCCTCACTTCTGGTGGATCTTTTTCGCCAGATCATACCCAACATCAGGCATGTGGCACATCAGGGGTACTCAGCAGCTCCTTTTAGGGGAAAGAATAAGTGTGCTCATGGCACTGTTTACATTCTAATACAGGCTATATCCATGATGCATTGTGAAACTAAAGGTTAGAATTTGAAACTCACAGCTCAGCTCAAAAGCTCTCTCTTAATTCTCTTCTCAGCTTTGCTGGTTCTCATTGATGTGTTCTGCATTGAACCTTTCTTCAGACAGCCTGAGTGAAAAAAGTTTAAGTGATGTAGGGACAGAGAGATCATAGGTCTCAGGGCAGATATGTTGATGGGAAACCAGTTATTATCATCAGTTACCAGGGGAACATCAGAGCCCATCCCTGCTGATGGAGACCACTCATGGAGACTTTACCCAGGGGAGGGCAATGCAAAAATAGATATGCTTAATATCTGCCTCTTTGTGGTGACTCACAACCAGTGAAAACGCATTGTTGTTCTTTTTTAATTAACTTATTTTATTAATTAGAGTTTAAATACTTTGTATCCCACTTATAGCCTCCTCCATTTTCCAATCTGAATCTTACCCTTGCTCCTTCATCTCTTCCAATGCCCCTTTCCAGTACTCTGATAGAAGAGGTCCTCCTCCCATTCCTTCTCACCATAGTTTATCAGGTCTCCTCAGAACAATCTGCATTGTCATCCTCTGTGGCCTGGCAAGGCTGCTCCCCTCTCAGGGGGAGGTGATCAAAGAACCAGGCATGGAGTTCATGACAGCCACTGTTCCCCTTACTAGCACACCATCTTGAAGACTGAGTTGCCATGGGCTAAATCTGTGCAGGGCTTCTAGTTTATCTCCATGCCTGGTCCTTGTTTGGAGTATCAGTCTCAGAAAGACCACTGGGTCCAGAATTTTTGGCTCTGTTGCTCTTCTTTTAGAGCACCTGTCCTGTCCAGGTCTTTCTAACTGCCCCTTCTTTAATTAGATTGCCTGCACTCTGCCCAAAGTTTCACTATGGGTCTCAGCTTCTGCTTTGGAAATCTGCTGAGTAGAGTCTTTCAGAGACCATCTGTGGTAGGCTCCACTTGGGTTCCCTGTTTTCTACCTCTTATGATGTCCTTCTCATCTGCCTTTCTGAGTAAGGATTGATCTTCTTACCCAAGGTCCTCCTTCTCTTTAGGTATAGAGTTGTTTTTTTTTTTATGTTTATCCCATAATATTTTTCTACTATACACGTATAAGTGAGTATATGCCATTTAGGTCTTTCTGCTTCTGCGAAACCTCACTCAGGTTGATCTTCCCTAGTTCCCATCATTTGCATTCAAATTTTATGAATTTATTGCTCAGTAGTATTCCATTGTATAAATGTACAACAATTTCTCTATCTATTCTCAGTTGAGGGACATCTGGATTGCTTCCAGGTTCTGGGTATTAGGAATAAAGCTGGTCCCAACATCATTGAACAAATGTTGTATATGAGAGCATCTTTTGGATATATGCCTAGGAGTGGTATACCTGGATCTTGAGGAAGCACTATTCCTAATTCTCTGAGAAAGGATCAGATTGCTTTCCAAAGTGGTTGTACAAGTGTACATTCCCTCCAGCAGTGGAGGAGTGGTCCTCTTTCTCTACATCCTCTCCAGCATTTGTTGTCACTTGAGTTTTTGATCTTAGCCATTTGATGGGTGTAAAGTGAAATCTCATGGTGGTTTTGATTTCAATCTCTCTGATGACTAAGTACATTCAGCATTTCTTTAAGTATTTTTCTACGGTTCGATATTCCTCCATTGAGAATTCTTTGCTTACCTCTGTACACCATTTTTTAATTGGATTACTTGATATTTTGCTGTTTAACTTCTTGAGTTCTTTATATATTCTGCATATTAGCCCTCTGTCAGATATAGGGTTGGTGAAGGTCCTTTCCCAATCTGTAGACTGTTGTTTTGTTCTGACTACCATGTCCTTTGCTTTACAGAACCTTTTCAGTTTCATGAAGTCCCATTTATTGATTGTTGATCTTACACCCTGTGTTGTTGGTGTTCTTTTTCTGAAGTTGTCTCCTGTACCAATGAGTTCAAGGCTCTTCCCCAGTTTTTCTTCTAACAGATCTGTTGTGTCCGGTTTTATGCTGAGGTGTTTGATCCACTTGGACTTTAGTTTTGTGCAGGGTATAAATATGGATCTATTTGCGTTTTCTACTTGTAGATATCCAGTTATACCAGCTCCATTTGTTTAAGATGCTATATTTTTTCCATTCTGTATTTTTGACTTCTTTGTTGAAAATCAAGTATCTGTAGGTAATTGGGCTCATTTCTAGGTCTTCTATTCAATTCCATTGATCCACCATTCTCTTTTCTACCATTACCACCCAATTTTTTATTAATTTCTTTTAATTGATTACAGTTTATTCACTTTGTATTCCAGCTATAGCTACCCTCCCTCATGTCCTCCCCTGCCACATCCCAAGTCCACTGGTAGGGGAGGTCCTCGTCCCCTTCCATTTGAACCTAGCACATCATGTCTCATCAGAACTGGTTGCACAACTCAGAGGTAGGTGATCAAAGAGCCAGTCACTGAGTTCGTGTCAGAGACAGCCCCTGTTCCAATTACAAGGGCACCCACTTGGAGACTGAACAACCATAGGCTTACATCTGTGAGGGGGTTCTGGGGTATATCCTTGAATGGTCGTTGGTTGGAGTATCAGACTCAGAAAAGAACCCTAGGCCTACAATTTTTGATTCTGTTACTCTCCTTGTACAGCTCCCATTCTCTCTAGGTCTTTCTATATTCACCTTCTTTCATAAGATTCCCTGCACTCTGCCCATAGTTTGGCTATGAGTCTCAGCCTCTGCTTTGATACCTTGCTGGGTAGAGACTTTCAGAGACCCTCTGTGGTAGGTTCCTGTTATTTTCACTGATTTCTCCCTCTTCTTATGTCTGTCTGATCAGCCTTTCTTGTTGAGGATTGATCATCTTATCCAGGGTCCTTATTCCTGCTTAGCTTCTTTAGGTGAACAGATTTTAGTATGATTATCCTGTATCATATGTCTAAAATCACTTATAAGGGAGTATATACCATTTGTGTCTTTCTGCTTCTGGGATACCCCACTCTGGATGCTGTTTTCTACTTCCCACCATTTGCAAATAAATTTCATAATTTCCTTGTTTTTAATTTCTGGGTGGTATTCCATTTTTTAAATGTACCACATTTTCCGTATCCATTCCTCTGTTGTGGGATATGGGTTGTTTCCAGATTATGGCTATTACAAATAAAGCTGCTATGAAAGTGGTTGATCAAATGTCCTTCATGTGTACTTTAGCATATTTTGGGTATGTGCCTGGGAGTGGTATAGCTGATCTTCAGGTAGCACTATTCTTAACTGTCTGAGAAAGCACCAGATTGCTTTTCAAAGTTGTTGTACAAGTTTACATTCCTACCAGCATCCTCTCCAGCATGTATTGATGTGGTTTTTTCCCCCTTTCTCTTTAAAATTTATTATTTATTTTTATTAAATTTTTTCTTTTTCTTTTTTATTTTTATTGTAATTATAGTTTATTCACTTTGTATCCCAACAATTGCCCCCTTCTTCATACCCTCCCAACCTACCAACCCTCCATCTTCTCCACCCATTTCCCTCCCCTAGTCCATCTGACCCTAACCTATCAGTTCTCATCAGGAGTGGCTGCATTGTCTTCCTCTGTGGCCTGATAAGGCTGCACCCACCAAGAGGGGAAGGTGATAAAGGAGAAGACCACTGAGTTCATGTCAGAGACAGTCTCTATTCCAATTATTAGGAATCCCACATGGACACTGTGCTGCAATGTGCAGGGGATCTCGGTTATGTCCATGAATGGTCCTTGATTGGATTATCAGTCTCAGAAAGGATCACTGAACCCAGATATTTTTTTCTCCTCTTTGTGGAGCTCCTGTCCCCTCCAGGTCTTTTTATTTTTTTTTTTTTTTTTTTTTTTCAATGCAGTTTATTCAGGAACTTTGAACAATCATCTGACCCTGGGGAAAGCCAGCCCACAGCTTAAATAGCCTCTGGGTAGCCAACCCCAGCGTGCCACGTGGGGTACTATGTTGAAGTGATATGGAGAAAATGGGCAGCCTTGCCTTGTCCCTGATTTCAGTGAGATTGATTTAAATTTCTCTCCCTTTAGTCTAATGTTGGCTACAGGCTTGCTGTATATTACCTTTACTATGTTTATGTATGTGCCTGTATCCCTAATGTCTCCAAGACCTTAAACATGAATGGATGTTGGATTTGGACAAATGCTTTTTTTTTAACATCTAAAGAGAAGATCGTGTGGTTTTTCTCCATCAGTGTGTTTATATGGTGGGTTAAATTGATGTATTTCTGTATACTGAACCATCTCCACATGCCTTGGATTAAGCCTAATTGGTCTTGGTGGATCAAAGCAGAGTCTGAAACTGATAACCAAAACTTGGGCAGAGTGCAGAGAATCTTATGAAAAACGGTGAGTTAGTATGACTTGGAGAGGACGTGAGCTCCACAAGGACCAAATATACCTGGGCACAGGGGCTTTTCTGAGACTGATTCTCCAACCAAGGACCATGCAAGTATATAACCTACAACCCCTGCCCAGATGTAGCCCATTATCGAAGTGGGTTTCCTAATTATGGGATTAGTGACTATCTCTAACATGAACTCAACAGCTGGTCTTGACAGCCCCCTCCAAGGAGGAGCAGCTTGCTAGGCCACAGAGGAGGACATTGCAGCCAGTCCTGAAGAGACCTGATTGATTACCTAGGATCAGATGGAAAGGGAAGAGGACATCCCCCATCAGTAGACTTAGAGAGGGCCAGGAAGGAGAAGAGTGAGTGAGAGTGTTTTGGGGAGGAAATGAGGAAGGGGGCTGCAGCTGGGATAAAAAGTGAATAAACTGTAACTAATGTAAAAAATAAACATTTAATTAAAAGATGCAGGTGCTCTTCTGTTTGAGGCATAGATGTTCAGCATTGTGATGTCCACCTGGTGTATTATTTTTTATGAAAATGAGGTGCTCTTTTGCATCCTTTTTTATTAATTTTGGTTGAAAGACTAAAATAGATTAAATTAGATGTTAGGATAGCTACCCCAGCTTGTTTTCTGGGTCTGCTTGCTTGAAAAATATTTTGCAGCCCTTTACTCTGAGGTAGTTTATAATCTTTGTTAAAAAGGTGTGTTTAATGGATGCAACAGCATGTTGGATCCTATTTCTGCATCCATTCCGTTAGTTTGTGTCTTCTAATTGGAGAGTTGAGTCTGTTAATGTTGATAGATAGTAATGACCAATGAATGTTAGTTCCTCTTATTGTGGAGTTGATGTTTTTAATGTGTTTTTGTGCTTGTTTTCTTTTAATTTTTTTGTTGTGAAGTTATCCATATTCTGTGTTTTCTTGGGTATAGTTGATTTCGTTAGATTGGAGTTTTCCTTCTAATATCTTCTGTAGGGCTGGGTTGCTGGGTAGATATTGTTTAAGTTTAGTTTCTCATGGAATATTGTGTTTTCTCCATCTATGTTGATTGAGAGCTTTGCTGAGTTTAGTAGTCTGGGTTGGTATC
>JAEOAE010003945.1:0-34324 GCA_036365155.1 Meriones psammophilus | reverse complement strand
AGAAGAAGAGCATAGCAGCAGACAGCAGCGCATGTGCAGAAGCAGAAGAGCTTTTCTCACAGAGAGATTCTCCTGTGGGGGGCGTAGAAGGAGATATTGTTGTCTCCTCGCACGGAGACAAACAGGTATGGGACACAGTAACTGGCGCCCTCCTCGCTGAATACACCACCCGACGCGCCTTCATCTGGCTGCTCTATCAGCTGTTCTTCTACTTCCAGTCCAGCGAAGACAAGTGTCCCCACGCATGCGACAGCAAAGAAACTCGCCTTCTAACGCCGCTTATTATAGCAGCGAGAAGGGTCGCAGTTCATCTCGAGACGGAAGAGAACAGCACCTTCGCTTGTACCCACTGGTCGCAATCGACCGTCTATGATAAGGTGCATACATACTGACGCCTGCAGCGCTGTCGCAGGCGTAGACAATACGCGCGCCACAGAGCCAGCATCAGAAAGAGCAGAACTGGGAGAGAATAGAACACGTACACACGTCAGAAACGTGTTTTTGCTTCTACTTATCTTCCTTTCTTGCCTCTGTTTTTTCTGCTTTGACCAGAAAAACCCTAAACTGCAGGAAACGAGCATTTAATATGTAGAACGAAAGGCCGCGCTTCTTCCACACGCATGCACATGAGGTGGAGCCTCTGAGGCTATCTCCACCTGGCACTTCGAGTGCCCAAACAACAGAAAGTGGGCTTTCTTTCACTGAAGACAATGATACTTCTGTATCAAAGTTAATATGCAGCCTCCCAACCTTGCTGAATGATGCTGCTGACTACATGTGGGTGGCCATAGAAACACTCGTGCTGCTGCTGCTGCTGCTGCATGCGCGCCTCTTTCGTAACCTTGGGTTTGCTGCTGCTATTGCAAACATTCATGCACACGTATATCTGCGGGCCCCATGATGTAGCAATGCTGCTGCTGCTGCATGGTCTTGTGAACCAGCAACCGCCGCATGGAAGTGAGGGAGAGCCTTTTTTCCCAGTTAAAGCAGCAGCACGCTGCTAAGAAGGAAAAAATGAAAAGAGAAAGAGAAGAAGGTCTAGGTGACGAAAGAAGAGCTTCGGGTAGACATAGTGGAAGCGCCCCTCACGATGAGCGCTCAGTCTCAAGGGTTACAGAGAGACTGCTGTTTTCTTTGTTGCTGCCTTTTGTCTGTTAGTAGGGTATGTTCATGAAAGAGACACTGCAACAGCAGCTGGAAACACCTGACGCAGAAAGCCAGATTACAAGCTTTTTCTTCTCATCCACAGAAAAACTGTCTTCTCTTATTCTAGCGCACTTGGCCTCTTTTTCACTACGCAACTGCAGGCAGCGCTCAGCTGTGGCGTCTCTGAGAGAGACGGGAGACACGGAGACAGGGAAGTGGCTCTTATTGCGCTGACAACCGATCATTCGTGTCGCGACTTGAATCAAAGAGATTGCAGCAGAGATGGAAAAGACCTGTAATACGAGCGGATGCATGTATTCATCCAAGGAGTTGAAGCGCGCCATCATCTATCCGTATGCAATCACATACATACGTATATAGCGAAGGACCCAATCAAACTATACACATAATACATATATATATATATGTGTAGAGAGAGAAAGACGCGGGGGCATTTTCATGGATAGGGTTGATATATGATTTATGAGCGAAGCCCTCGGTGTCTTCTGCCTTTTGTCGTTAGCTTTATTCATCTCCACGAGAAACGAGAGAATTACACGTATATATGTGTAGACATGCAGAGGCAGAGCGAGGGATGTAGAGACAAACACGATGGATTTGTGGATGTTGTACGCGTTTATACATCTCTGTATGCGTTTACCATGAGAGCATAGAGGCAGGTAAAAGGAAAAGCATGCATACACATATATATATATATATATATATATTTAGATATATAATGATATAAATAGGAGCTGCGTCTCGTGTGGAGAGCTGCAGAGATTCAATCTTTACGGGCACGTATGCATTTAGAAGTATCAACGCAGTCGAGCAAAGCGTAAACTTTCTTTTGAACGGAATAGTCACAGCAGCTCCGCCAAAAGTAGAAGGAGGCGCGTCTTATATAACCGCCGCATGAAGATCTCCAGATCTTCAACTGCACTTTCTTCTTTTGTCTTCGGAACCACTTCTCTGCGGCTTCTCTTTCCATAAAATCCTCGGCACCTGCGCGTCCCTATCGCGTGGCTGCAGCTTCTCATGCCCCTTCTCGTCTTTGCTGCTTCTGAACGTGGCACTCTTCCTGCCATTGCTTTTGCTTCTTCCTCCGGCTGCTGCCGTCTCCCTGCTGCTGCCTCTGGTGTCTGTGCTGCTGCTGCTGCTCGCTGAGACGCTGTTCACGCGAGTTTTCTCTGTTGCTGCTGCATGTCTTCCCTCTTGAGCGGCCCTCGGCGACGCAAGTCCATCTGCTGCTGCTCTGTTGCTGATGCCACTCTACATGGGAAGAGAGTGAAGTAGCAGCGTCCCCTCCATGCCGGTGCTTGATTGAATAAGGTGTTGTAGAAGGTAGGAGACGGAGACAGCAGCAGGGAACCTGAAGAGAAAGAAGTGGAGACACGGCAAGTGCTTCACCCAGCGAAATTCGATAAGGTTGCTGCTGATACTCGTCCATACGGCTGCACGCACAGCAGCAGAGACGCAAGAGCAATAGTAGGAAGCAAGGCACTTTCTGTACAGTGCACCTCTGTCGCACTGTTAGCCTCTATATATATATATATATATAGAGAGAGAGAGAGAGAGAGAGAGGAAGAGGGAGAGATGTGGATATGCAAATATATAGAGTGAACTCACATGTGTACGTATGTATGTATATATAGGTGTAGATAGATAAAGAACGAGTTCTCCTGATCTTTGCTTCCACGCCTATCTCTGTGTGTCTCTGATGCGTATACAGACGCATATACAGCAGGATGGATAGAAAATATCGCCGTGCAGCTCTCGATTACAGAACGTCAAGAGTATCATATTGAATGTGTTGCTTTCTGAATAAAAGTCTTCGTCTCAATACGCAAAACCCTGAGGCCCGCATCTATCGGCATCTCTGTACAAATGCTTACGCATGCAGCCATCCACATCTTTCGTGACATTATGTCTCTTTATAGCTACCCGTACACGCTGAAAGAAGACACATCCACGTATCAATCCATGCCTATATTCGACTCCTTCAAAACTCACCTGTCCTGCATATACACTCATCAAAGAGAAGTAGATAGTAACTGCCTTAGTATATGTCAGAGAAAATAGAGATATGCTGCCAAATATATATAAATATATATATATATATATGTATATGCATCTACATATGGGAGAAGGACAGCAGATATATGTTGAAAAAAAATACAGCTGAGCCGCCTTATAGATATATATGTATGTGAGAGTGACAGAGAAATAGAGAGAAGTCACACTCTACATATACATACATATATATATATATATATATATGAGTGTACAATATTATCCTTGTAGACTCTCTCCGCATCTACTCAGGTACAAAAACGACTCTGACTCATCCACTGAATGTCACCATATATATACATATATATATATATAGATTACATGGATGTAGGCCTATACGTATATATGGATATTGTTTATATATGGATATATATGTATATATGTACACATCTACACATACGTATATGTCTATAAGGATATATATACATAGAAGAGTAAAGTTCAGTAGCATGCAGCTGGTTAAGGAGAAGAGCTGCGCGTACGTTGGTTTCTTCTTCTGCTGCAAGTACGTGGAGAGAAGAAGATGTTGTAGAAGCGCGAGAACCTTCTTTCTTTTGCCTCCTAAATGAAATACAGCAACGGTTTGCCAAGCACCTTTTCGGCTGTCTCCAGCACCCTGCAGACGTCTTCTTCTTCGTCGTTCTTTCTTCTTCTTCTTCTGTTCCCTTCTTCTTTGTTGTTCCTCTTTCCTGTTCTTTGTGTTCTGTGTTCAAGTCTCTTCTTCTTGACGTTGTTCTTTTGTTCTTGTGCTGCTTCACTTGTCTCGTTTTGTGGATTTTGCATGTGATTCGGATCCTCTCCGCGTCTCCTCTGTCTACTGTTCCGCTTTGTCTCCTACAGTCCTCGAGGCTGCAGCTGTCTCCGCACAGCTGTCTCCGCCGCTGGTTCTCCTTCACCGTTGTGTTCAGTTCTGCTGTTGTCTCCTGGTGCTGCTGCTGCACCTGCCTCTTTGTCTCTCTCTGCCTTTCTTTCTGCTCTTCTGTCTCCTCTGCACGAGTACTCTGGCGTCTTCTTCATTCAAAATAGCAGCAGCAACTCGCTGCAGCCTTCGACGAAAATACGACGTGAACACGCAGGCGTTTAAATCACCCTTCCCACACTTCTCTCTCTCCATGCTGCTGTTGTCTGGAGCCGCTGTCTTTCTGCTGCTACCGCCGCTGTTGCCGCTCAGCGTTGTTTCGTCATCCCACACATGCTGCTGTTCAGCAGGAGTAGTCCCAGATATCTGCGGAGTGTGGCTGGTGCTGACTGACCCTGCTGCGCGGAGTTGTTGCCGCTTCTTCCTCCCGCTGCAGGGGTTGAGAGACGGTGCTTTGAGATTCCTTTCGACTGGTGGCGCTGCTGGCAAATGCAGCTGCCCTTTATTTCTGCTGCTGCTGCTGCTGGGAGACGTCTGCAGTCTGCACCTGCTGCTTCGGTGTCTGATCGTTGCTCACCAACGCGGCTTCATCATTTGCTGCAGCGCAGAGGCCTTGAGGGGTGGCTCTCTGAACACGATCATTTCCAAGCGGAGCGAAAGAGAAGGCCTGCCCCGCCGATGATATTTCTGCAATAAAATAAAAAGACAAGCAAGAGATGCTGCCGCAGACAAGAAAAGAGACACAGACTGCTTCGAAAAGCAGCTGGGGAGATGAACGTAAATATTTTCTGCTTCGATCAACAGCAGCTGCCTTGAAACTCATCCAGATGTCTTCCTCTCTGCACACATTTGTCTCTGTCTCCCTCTCCTGTGTCTCCCTCTCTTGTGTCTTCCCTGTGTCTCTGTCTCCACTGTGCTTCCTGGTCCTTGTGTCGACTGTCTCTGTGTCTCTGTCTCTCTGCTTATCGCATTTGGGTGCTGACAAGAGAACGCATGTGCGTCTTTGCTTTTCTTTCGAGCTGCGAATGGATTTCTTTGTCTTCTGGAGAGAGAAAACATCAACCTTCTCAAAGCTGCACCTGCGGGATATGAAAAGACATGTCTGCAGAGACACTCTACAGGAAGAGACCTCTACCTACAAAGAGAAGAAAGTACAGGAGAGACAGCCACATGAGGACAGCAACAGCAGTTTTCCTGAGCAGCAGCAATAGAGCTGGCTGCCACTGATGTCTGTGCCTCCTGTCCTGCTTACGCGAAAATGCTTTAGCTGTTGTTTCGCCACCTCGCTGCTGCAGCAGGCAAGCGCTGTGAGGCAGACACCAGAAATTCAGTTGAAGGGGGCAGCCTTCGACCAGAAGAAGGAGAGTAGTGAAGTGCGAATCTGCTCTAACCAGAAGCAGAAGATGAACAGAAGGAGTAGAGGAAGTGGAAAGCTTTTTCTTCCTCTCTACTGCGCCTGTCGCTGTTGATGCTGTTTGCTCGCCACTGCAGAACAAAGTGCTGCAACTGTAAAGCAGCAGCTGAGAAGAAGCAGAAGCAGGAGATCGCTGCCGCAGCAGAAACAGCAGCAGCAGGAGAGGTTCCTCCACACTGCGCGGCAAACCAGCAGCAGCAGATGAAGCAGTGAACGTTGTTGAACACGGAGCAGGAAGGGTACACGTCTCTGGCAGCATAATATTGGAGGACGACTGAAGCCACATACAGAAGAGATAGGAAGGAGAGCACATATATGCCTGTCAACAAGAGAAGACAGGCAGCAGCAGCAGTGACACATATGAAGCTGCAGCAGGTATAATATCGAATGCATGTGGAACAGCAGATCCAGGAGACACAGCCCGCATGCAGGAGCAGCAGCATCAATGGCAGGAGATGAGAGGCGTAGATAGAGGCTTCATTCAGAACCAGCAACAAAAGGAGTTCTCCTGCTGCAGCAACACTTTCCTTGTGGCAGCTGTTCACTGCTGTGTCTTGGGTATGCAGAGGGAGACGGCTGTCTCTGAAGGAGAGGAGACGCGATGTAGAGCCTGAGGAGCTGGAAATGGAGTCGCATCAGACAACCCATGACATTGTTCAGTATCATTTTCCATCATCACATGAGTTGTCTCCTTTCAATACTTACCACCTTCACTTGTCGTTTTCCCTGGATGTTCGTCCGGCTGCTGCAGCAGCAGAGACGGCAGCAAACCCTATAACTAGCGGACAGCAACAGTCGCACGCAGTTCCTTATTGAGTCAGCAGCTGCTGCAGCTGCTATCGCTTCAACGTCTATCCAATATGCACCCAAGCCGGGCACCTTCCGCAGCAACACGTAGCATGGCTCTGCAGCAGCAGCAGTAAGTCCGCTGCATGCACGGGATGTGCCGCAGACGTGTCTTTTTCTTCTTCATGCATGCAGAGAGGTTACCTGCCCATGTGGACTGCAGCAGCATCTTGCTGCTGTCTCGAGACGTGGATCGTTGCCTTCAAGAAGCACCAGCCTAGCTCCTGCAGCAGCAGGTAGAGCGCTCTTGGAAGAGACACCTGGATCCCCAGAACAGGAGCAGCAGAATGAGCAGCAGCATCTGCAAGAGAAGGTACAGTAGCGGCACCAGCATCGGCAGCGGCAGAACAAGAAGAAGGAGTAGCATCCCAACGGCAGAAGAAGAAGTAGTGAGCAGCATCGTCTTCCTGCTGGAAGAAGACGTAGAGGGAAAAGTGCGAGAGAGAAGACGTGGAAAGGCGACAGGCCCGTTGCAGCATCTGCTGCGGAGGTGCTGCTGATGCTGTTTGAGGTACTGCTGCTGTTGCACGTGTGTTTTGCTGTGCTGCTGCTGCAGCAGGTGCGCGTCCTCACGAAGCAGCAGCTGCAACAGCAGCGGATGGCTGAAGTTGAAGCTGCCTCCCTCTCGTGCAATGGACTGCACGCAGCGTCCACAGCACCGGGCGATCGCATACGAGCCTACTCATCCCAGCCACAGCAAACAGCAGGAACTCTTTATATAGAAATAAACTCAACCACCTCCGATTCAGGCGTCTCCTCGCCATCAGCAACGCAGCAGAGAGCCTCCGCACGCACTGTGCAGCGGCGTCAGCAACTCAAGTCACCTGTACATCCCTCTCTCCTATGTATATATATATATACGTACATCTGCTACATATATATATAGAGAGAGAGAGAGAGAGAGATTGATCTATATATACATAGTCATGTATATATATATATATATATATGTGTATGAATTGAGAGAGACAGCCGTATATACATATATATATGTAGATAGATCTATATATACACAGTCATATATACATACATATATATATACACACATCGCTGTATATACATGGATTGAGAGAGAAGAAGTTTGATTGCTTGGTGCAGTGAGAAGAGTAGAAGTCTCTTCTAGATCATATATATCCATTCACATGCAGCCATCTCGGCTGTGAAGAAAAAAGTTCGTCCCTGCTGCAGGAAAGAAGAACTGTCACCCAGAGAGGTGACTATTAGCAGAAAGAGGATGTGTGGGGTGGTGCAGGAAGAGGAGATAGACCGGATTCGAGACGCCTGTCTCTTCAATAGTGCAGAGGGACACGTAGAGGAGCAAAGAGAGAAGGAAGACGCGTATATATGCCAGGAGGATGAATGTAAAAGAAGAAGCAGGAGAAGAAGAAGAAAGGTCATTACTGCCGAAGAAGCATCTGATGCTGCAGTTCTTCCAGTGAAGAGAGGGCATCCACCCTCAACCCCACAGCGTTACATTGCTGCATGCACCGGAGAGACACGCAGAAGCACTGGTCCCCGAGACGCGACACAGCGCCAGAAGAAGAAGAAGAGAAGAACCATGTCCGCAGCAACAAGATCACAATGAACTGCTGCGTACATTCAGACCATTTACATAAGAAGAGCGAGAGAGAGAGAAAGAGAAACATATGAAACACATATAGACGCGAAGAGAGACGGAGATGGGGTTCTAAGGACGTATAGAGACCCCACGAACAGATAGAGACGGGAAAGATTTGTCCTGGATACAGATACGCAGAGACAGACTGTAATACATGTAACTATATATATATATATATATATATATATATGTATATATAAAGAGCTTGCAGCTCTATAAGTAGGAAGTTGTATTGAAAAGAGAAGGCCTATGGCTTTTTGAGAGAAGAGTGCGAAAGAAACAGCAGAAGTCCTGACGCTGTCCCCGCTCCTTTACTGAGAATGCAAACATCACTGCTGCTATCACAGCTATCCATCTTCACACTCAGACACACGCAAACGTGTCTTCTCTATAACAATGTACATGTATGTATACTTAGGTCTCTAGGAAACTCACACATACATGGCCTCTACACACATATACACAGACGTGTGTATTATGCTACCATACATACATATATATATATATATATATATATATATATATACACGCTGAAGAGACCTACATATACATATTCGTCCTGGCACATATATACACACATGTATTTTCTCTTTGCTCTCTTTTACTCTCTGTATATATATATATATATATACATATTCTACTTGAAAACATGTAACTATTCGCTGCATTCACATGCATATCTGTGCTGCATTGCCATGAAAGAGAGAAGAAAGTGAGAAAGAGAGAGATTAAAGAAGGAAAACATCATCTTTCTGGAGCGAGCGGCATCTTCCTGTCCAGTCAATAGTTCATTGTTGGTGCTGTGAATGCCTGCTGCTACGTTTTTCTTCTCTCTGCGATGTGCTTTTGAGGCAGTTGGAGATGCACATCTGCAGCAGCGTCGGTGAGCGACAACGTGCGTTTCTTCTCCGCAGCTGCTGCTGTTCTTCTGTTGCATCTCGTGCAAACCATTTCTTGCTGCTGCAGCAAACCTTGCTGGAGCAGCAAACCCTCCCTGCTGGGTGGAGAACGTCCTTCTCTGCTGTGGTAAAGTGCTGCTGCAGCTCTTGAGCTGCAGCTGCTCCAGGCTATTCAGAAGCCGGCGCTGACATTGTAGCAGTTGTGCTGCTGCCTTGCTTCGGCTGCTGCTGCGTCGACTGCTGTTGAGGCACTATTCTGTGGTTCTCTTGGTGCAGTTGACACACGTGCCGCTGCTGCTGCAGCACCCGTGTCGCTTTGATATCTCCGCCCGCTGATGCTGCTGCCGCTGCAGCCCAGCTCTGCCAGCTGCTGCTGTCGGTGACGCTGCAGCAGCTGCTGCTCGTCGGCGTCGTGAACTCCGCTCCCTGCAGTACCTGATAATGACCGCTCTTGCTGCCGCTGCTGCTGCTGTCTTTTGCTGCTGCTGTTCTTTTGCTGCTGTCTGCCGCTGCGGCTGCTGCTGCGGTTGTGTTTGTTGCTGCTGTCTGCTGTTGCTGAGAAGGAGCAGCAAGGGATGACAGCGATGCATGCACGTGAGAAATTGGCTGCCAGCGGGCAGCAGGCAGTGGCGGTGGTCCAGCGACTGCCGCGACGAACAGCAGCCACACTTCAACACGGCACGATAGTACAGCTCAGTTTGGGCCTCTGCTGCATGCATTATTGCTCTTCTTCTTGCTGCTGGCTGAAAAGCAGAAGAAAGAAAAGGGTCTCCCAGAAGAGGAAGAGGAGGCTTCAGGACGCTTCTTCCACAAAGGAAGAACAAGACGTCCTTGTCAGGCTCTGTTTCCTACCTGCTGCTGCAGCAGCAGCAGCTTTGCTAGCAGCAGGAGAAGGTGAAAAGCAGCTGTTGAAAGAGAAGAGGGCAAGATAACCCCCATAGAGGCCCGTCAAAACGAAGGAGAGGAGGCAAAGAATATTTATGTATCAGGTGCTGCAGCACAGAACCACCAGAGTATAACTGCTTTTCTCTTCTTCTTGGTGCTGTCGCTTGCCCGCAGGCTGCCTCGCTTGTCCGCATTGCTGCTGCAGTGAACAGCAGCAGGAGCCACGACAGCAATAGCAGCAGAAGCACCAGCAACAGGAGCAACAGCAGCAGCAGCAGCAGGAGCAAAGGCAGCAGCAGGAGCTGCACAGCAACAACAGCAGGAGCAACAGCGTCAGCAGGAGGAAAGGCAGCAACAGGGGGCAAGATCGACATCCTTCGAGTTGCAGCTGCCGTTTGCAAAGCAGCGAACAGCCACAAAGATCTTCTGTGCCAGCAGCAGCAGCAGAGATGATACAGCTGCAGGCAGGAAGCTGTGAGGAGGAGCAGGTACGCCAAGATCACTCCTGTTGCAGAGAGACGAAGAGAAGAACTTCAAAAGAACTGCGCAGACGGTCTTGAAGAACCAGAACTGCGTTCTGCTCTACGGATCGATACAGAGACACCCGGCGAAAATAAACATCTCTCCGCTGCAGCAGCAGCAACAACAGCAGCAGCAACAGCACCACCAGTCAGCAGCAACAGCAGCAGCAGTTTGTCTGCAACAGTGCCACATCAGTGGAAAGCAGCAATGAACTACCAGGAGCGGAAGACGGTTGCCTTCTGAACAGGCAGCAATGGCCTGTAGGTGCAACAGAATGCGTGGATTTCACTGACGCAGCAACTGCAGCAGTAATATCATTCCAGTAACGTTCAGCAGCAACAGCAGCCCGGTCTTCTGTGGGACGACATGTCATTCATAAGAGAGCAGCAGCAGCGCCAGCAGCAAGAGCCACGTCCTTGCCTCCTATCTGCAGCTTCAGCACCAGCAGCAGCAGTCTTCAGTCTGAGGCAGCAGCAGCAATAACAGCACCAGCGAATTGGGGCTCCGGAAGAGCAGCAGCAGCAACACAGTGTCTGACGTCGTTATCAGCACAGCACGACAGCTTCATCACTTCTCTTAGCAAGCGCCCGAAATCCAGCAGCAGCTTGGGGATTTCTCCTTGTCTTCAGGAGAGTTCCTATTTAAAGCAGAGCAGCCACAAGCAGCAGCAGCAGCCACAGCAGCCTATAAGCAGAAGCAGGGGCAGCAACAGCGACAATAGAGGCAGCAGCAGCAACCACAATAGCAGCAGCAGCAGCGAAGCAGCAGCAGCAGCAGCCACAGCAGCGCAGCAGAGACCAGCAGCGGCGGCAGACAGCAGCAGCAGCAGCAGCAGCCAAGCGCTGCAGTCGAGGCAGACATTCCAGAACAAACTGTCTTCCAGACATTGACGGCAACACTTTCCTGGCAGCAGATCGACAGCTTCCGCAGAAAAGAAAAGGACAACTTTGTGTTAGGAAAGAGAAAGTTTTAGCAACTGGGCTTTTGGAGCAGCACAAAAAAAGGTGAAGAGGCAGCAACTAGCAGCATTCTCCTGGAGAGCAGTTCAATACTGCGCCAGCAGCAGCATGAACGTTCGCAGCAGAAAATGGAAGCCAGAGAGCAAGTTCTGTCGCAGAAGCCCATAAAGAGACGTGTGCACAGCCCTCAGACCCCACACATTGCACATGTTCTCTACTGCAGCTACAGAGATAAAGAGACATCGAGACAGGCATATTTCTGCAGAGGTTGCTCTTTTTAATAATTCTACAAAACATGGCATAGTTTCTTTGTATATTTACATTGTCCTGAGGAATTTGCTGCGTCTGTTGACAGCAAGACGCAGAAGGCGATTTGGTGTGTTTCTGCTGCAAGAAGAAGAACACTTTGCATCGTCAACAGCAAAAGAAGAGGAACAGCAGGAACAACAAAGCAGCAGGAGGAAAGCAGCAGCAGCAGCAAGAAACAGAAGCAGCAGCAGGAATAGGAAGCAGCAGCAAAGCGGAAGCAGCATCGAAAGAGAAACAACAGCAGGGCAGCAGGGCAGCAGCAGCAGCAGCAGGAAAAAGGAAGCAGAGGAAGCCGCAGCAGCAGCAAGAGGAAGAAGCAGCAAGAGAACAGCAGCAAGAGAAACAGCAGCAGCAGGAAGAGGCAAGGGAGTGCCGCACGTTGAGTGAATGAGAGGCACTCTACCTTGAGAAGAAGGTGAGCAACAGCGCTGCAGTACGAAGGCGTGTCTCTGTTTATCCATCAAAGCAAAACAAACATATACATATGTAGAGGAAAAGAGAGAGAGAAGGATCGCAGACACGTATAATAATATATGTATACAGAGATACGGCACACGTGGAGAGAGAAGACACATAGATATCCAAGAATGTGACACTCCAACTTCCATGTTAGACAAAGGACAGCGACGGGGCTGCTGTCTTGGCCTGCGCATTCTCAACGAAAAAGTTGCAATACTCACCTAATGCGCCTCCACGCATATATACAAATTCCACAGTGATCTATTGACGGGCCTATATATATATATATATATATTAGATACGTCTATTTACCTAGATGTTATTATATGAATGAATATCACCATGTGGAGATGCATATATTATGTAAGTGGATGTCAATTTATTTACAGATCTATTTATACAGACAGATGTATATACATGCCATTATCAACATGTTTATCTGCCCTATATATACATTTGCAGATGTTATAGTACAGATTGATAGAGGCTTGAATTGCTGGCACATACACCTATATATACATATATGGGTAGAGAGAAAGAGAAAGAAAGAGGCAACTAAGTGAATGTATATGAAGAGGGAGGGGCACGCATGGAAGGGAAAGCTCCGAGCCACTTTGAACGAAGAGACTTGCAGACAGAGAGATGTTTCAAGCAAGTGAGAGAGCCTGAAAGAGACGTCCGCGTGCGTTGAAGAGAAAGTAGTTTTGAAAGAGCAACTGAACGCGGGCGGGCCTTTGACTATTCACAGCAGCAGTGCTGCTGTTCGCATGCACCCCTGCAGAATCCACGTAGCGAACCCCGTGTATAGCCACCTCGAAGGCACTCGTTACAGGAGTACAGATGTAGACCCCCTATACAGGGATCCACAAAGCGAT
This sequence comes from Meriones psammophilus, assembly GCA_036365155.1. Taxonomy (NCBI): domain Eukaryota; kingdom Metazoa; phylum Chordata; class Mammalia; order Rodentia; family Muridae; genus Meriones; species Meriones psammophilus. Next base: position 21,460 of record JAEOAE010003945.1, on the reverse strand, counting down.
GGGACGAAGATAGCGTGACAGCAGAGAATCTCTTCAAAAAAGGCAGGAAAGACGCCTTTTTATATGTGGAATGATACAGACGTATCTATCCATATATGTATATTGTGATGGAGAGAGAGAGAGAGACACGGAGAAGGAGCAGCAGAGAAGCACGTGTACGTATATGGAGGAGAACACGTCGAGAAAGAGCCCGCGCGCTACACAGAGAGAGCCGCAGGCGTTGAGGGAGAGAGGAAAAATTTCATCAATGCAGGAGAGACACCGCGGCCACTATAGATCTCTATCAACACAGAGGCTCTTCACAGAGGTATAGCGTCGCGAGCGACATATTCTGAGGGAAGCTGCGTCCTCCGCCACCAGCGTTGCTGCCTCCTTCTCTCTTTCTAACTCCGTTCATCTGCGCGACACATATACCTGCATATAGGTGTATATGTAGGTGGTCACACACATGTATATTTATATTTTGTGTATGTATACAGAGACGCCTTGTAGAAACAGCGGAGCCACAGAGATATAGACATATTCAGAGAGACGGAGACACGGAAAAGGGAGGAGAGAGAGACACATACATATATATATCTGTTTGACTTGTCAAAAAAAAAATGCGCAAAAGGAAGAAGAAAGAAGCAGACAGATTTGTATAGAGAGAGAGAGACAGAGAGAGAGGAAAGGAAAGAAGAAAGAGCGGCAAGAGGCGAGAAGAGAGGAAGTGGAAGGCAGCAGCTGTGTGGCAGAGCGAACGAGATGTTGTTTGTCCTTGTGTCGCGGCGCTGATATGCACAAATACTTTGTTTTTGCTCAGCAGAATGACAGAGACCTGCTTGCACGAGCTCGTATTGTTTCTTCGTCGCAGCGCAGCCACACGACAATCGGTCTCTACGCAGCAGCTCCACTGCCTCTTCGCTGTCGACGATTCCCTCCACATGCGACGATGCAGGCTTTCTTGCTGCTTCTGCTGCTGCTCGTTGGTGCATGCAACAGCTGCTCTTGTTTTACTGGAACGCAGCAGAAGGTACAGCTGAAGGGCTTTCAAACAGTCGACTCTTCCTTCTCCTCTCGCGCCGCGCGACTGCTTCTGCGTCTGCTGCAGGCGGAGCTGCTGCTGTTGCATCGTCTGCTTCACCTGCTGCCGCTGCTGCTCGATGGTGGTGGTGCTGCTGCTGCGACTGTCTCGCTGCACCTGCGGCGGCGGTGGAGCCATTGTCAAATCTGCTGCTGTTGCTGCTGATGCAGCAGCTGCAGCAGCAGCAGGGAGCAGCTCTTTGAGGGGCTGAGAGAAGGAAGCGCAGCAAGCAGCTTCAACCTTGCGAAAGACACGAAAGCTCCGTCTCTCCACAAAGGCCTGCAGACGAGGGAATGCACGCGGCGTCTCCGTCTCAGTCTCCTTCTTCGCCTTCTTGTCTCTGGACATCAACGGATGGGAGCTCTTCATGCTGATGTCTCTGAGGAGACAGCAAATAGCGCAGCGGGGCGGCTTTTCCTGTACCCACCGCTCTACTGTGTTGCTGCTGATCTTCCCTGAGCAGGTGACCTCGCACCTCTCCCCTGTCTCCGACCGCTGCTGCTGCTGCGTCTCCCGCAGAGCTCTCTTCTCTCTCTCTTCAAACGCGTCAGCAGCAGAAGCCCTGCATGTCCCTCGACGCAGAGAAGCACCAGCAAGCTCTTTTCGCTGCCTTTCTTCTTCTTCTTGTTTAACGACAAAGCTACCTGCTGCTGTGAAAGACAAGTGAGTCTCTTCGGCGGCTGCAGCAGCAGCAGAAAGTTCTGCATGCACTTTTTTGCGAACGCTCTGCCGCTGTTCGCTCCTCCCGCGTAGAAGGCCGCTCTGTCTTCGCCATCTCGGTTTCTGCTGCCTCTTCCAGACCTTTCGCCGGCTTCTTCCCTCCTTCTCTCTCGAGCTGTTGCTGCAGCGCTGCGCGTCAACCACCCGCACGTCTCTGCTTGCTGCTGGTGCCCTCACTCTCTGCCGCTGGAGCTGCAAAATTGCTGCTCCTTTCTCTGCTGCTGCTGTTTCATTCTCCGCTGCTGCTGCTGCTTTCAACAAGTGCTGCTGCTGCTGCTCTGTCTGCCCGTTCTTCACTGGAGCCATTCCTCGATGATGCTGTCTCTGGTCAATGAACCTCCAGTTTCTTTCTTCTGCTGCCAGCCTACCTAAGAGGCTCTTCCTGATGCCCCTGCATCCCTATCAAAACAAAGCGCAGCTTCGACCTCTGGTGGACGTATACCGCAGACTTCCCATCGCACGAGCTCGACTGTACAGACACCGAAAAACGCAGCGCAGCAACTGCCGTCCCTGCTCTCCTCTCTGCTTGAGACAAGATCAGACGCCGCAGCAGCTGCACACAGCAGACTATCCTGCACCTACGCATGCATGCAGTTCTAGACAGAAATCTTTCTATCTGCATAATCATATACCTATCCATCCATATATATATATATATATATATATATATGACATACACCTCCTTATCCATATATAATGTATATATATATATGTAGCGAATCCAAGCCTCTGCACTCCTCTCCAGATGGGTTATTCTCCACCTCTCTCTCTCTATATATGTTTCTACTTACCTACATATATATGTATTTAAATATCTATCAATCTATATCTATATCTATATATATAGATATATATATATATATATAGATATGTCTCTTTCTTTAGGTGAATAGAAGATATCTTTGCGTATGTCTATGTGTATTTTGCAGAGAGGACTGTTCTGTAGAAGTAGCTTCGTGGAGACATATGTGATACGGAGGTGCTTGAAAGAGGTGTCTCGTCTCCGATCCGTGGGGTGACGAGGCATCCGCCTGCAGCTGCAGCAGCAGAGAGGCACTTTCTTCTCAGTCTTTCTCTGGTTGGAGGAGACGTGGACAGAGTCAGTGAGTGAAGAGACGAGACAGGAGAAGAGACCGCGTGTCTCCTCCCACGACACACACGCAGGAAAGCAGCTGCACACCACTGCTGCATCTGCTGCTTCAGGCACTTCGACTCTCTGCCTTCTGCAGTTGCTTCTGGTCACATTATTGAGCAGCCACAAGTCGCAGCAGCAGCAGCAGCAACTGAGGGGAGAAGGGATTCTTTCTTCCTTTCATTCATCACAGAGAGTCCTTCTTTCTCAACTACTTCTATCTTTTTGCTAGGCACTGCGTGAAAGGCAGAATTTTAGCTGTATATGTTGAAACAACAACCGCTCTACATCCACAAACATCCACAACACACAAAAAAAAGCGGAGTAGTGGGCAATGAGGGTTATTATAAAGGATATAGAGAGAGGCCAGTGTCATGTGTGTGGGGGTTACCTCCTGATATGTTGTCTATGGGAACGCCACCTGTCAGTGGAGACATAGGCACCAGGAGACTGTGTCTCCCTCTACTGCAGGAGCCGCACATCCTCCTGTCTCTGTCTCGTTCTTCATCAAACTCTGTCTGAGACATCGCTGCTTTGAAACGATCTCCTCTTGCTGCTTCCACCGGAACTGCTGCTGCTGGTGCTGCCGGTGGCAATGTTACTGCTGCTGCGGCCTGCCTTTTCTCCTGCTCGTTGTGGAGACGTGGTGGCAACTGCTGCTGGTGGTGCTCCAGACATCCACGTCGCCTTCTCTGCTGCTGCTGGCCCAGGCGTTTGTTCAACTCTGCTGCTGCTGCTGCGTTCAAGAGAGGAACGCAGAGCTGCAGGAGATGCCTTTCGCATGTCCACCAGAAGTCCTCGAAAGTCTTGTTGACGCACTGCCACTGCGGCAGCAGCAGCAGCAGCAAGAAAAGCAACAGCAGTGGCAGCAGGAAAAGCAGCGGCAGCCGCAGGAAAAGCAGTAGCAGCAACAGGAGGCAAAGCAGCAGCAGCACGAGATGCACGAGCAGGAGGAAAAGCAGCAGCAGCAGACGCAGCAGGAAGAGAGCACCACAAAAGCAGATGCAGAGTAACAGCAAGCATGAGTACTAGCAGCAGTACTAACAAGCGCAGCAGCACAGACAGCAGATGGCCTCTGAGTGACACTTGAACAGCGAGAAGCAGCTACGGGACGCTGCACAAAACAACAGCAGGAGCAAGAACTGAAGCAGCAAACGGTTTTGCAGCAGCGGTGACAGCAGCACCAGCAAGACAAAGAGCGAAGCCTCAGGCACGCGCCACGCAGGAGCAGCAGCAGAAACACGGAAAGAAGCAAATGTCAAACCGTGAACTGCGAAGCAGCAAGGACAACCAGCCGCAAGCCAGTATACAGTTATTGCCTTGCAAGTGTGCTTCATCTACTGTCATTCCGAAGTGCACGCGTCTGCCCGAAGCAGCACCAGCAGCAGCAGCACTTGTCGAATTGCTGAAGTCGAGACAGCAGCAAAAGTAGAAACCGTACCAGCCAGCGCCTGCCCCACAAAAGATTTCCACTCAACCTGCTGCGCTGCATGCGTCTATCCTCAGCTGCTGCTTCTGCAGAGACTCTAACAGAATATCCTCCTCCAAGAATGCTACACGCAGAGAAGATGGAAAAGGGTTGGGGGGGTCTCGCCACCAAATCTCCTGCTGCTACCGTCGCTCCATCCTCTCGAAACGCTCAATCACGAGGGCCTATTTCATCATATGCTAAGTGTCTCCACTACAGATACACTGAATATATATATATATATATATATATATAAATATACAGAGATACGAGCTCAAGAGAGACACTGACACGAAGATACCCTACATCTAATATATATATCTACATATACGTATGGATCGGTGTATGTGTACACACATATAATAACCTATACATACGTATACATAATGGACACAGGGGAAGACGCGATTTCGAGGCAGGAGGAGGGTGCGATGGGCAAGAGAGAGTGACTGTTGGGTTGTGCAGAAGCTATATATAGAGGACCGAGTTTTTCATGGCCTTTACTTCATTGCAACATGTTTGCTGCTGATTCAGGCCTGCAGAAGGTGTTTTCCTGGCGCATGTATATACGATGAACCAGCTGAGAGACGCAGTCGCAGAGGAGACACGAGACACGCGCAGTGGCGTGCAGCCAGCAACTGATGTGGGGCGCTGTCTCCCTCTTTGGAAACGCCACCAGGACACCGAAAAAAACATAGAGACAGAGAGATATCCATAGGTGTAGAAATAGACATCCGTTGTTCTATGGATGCGTGTTCCATCCATCCACATGTAGACATGTATGTCTGCATAGATAGAGGGCATGGCAGCTATGGATGAGCAGACGTACAGAGTGGATGGCAAGGTCACTGCGCAAGAGAGAGAGAACAGCAAAGCTCATCGCGATACGGTGGTCCCCACGCGTGTCAATACTAATGAACTTCGTCCTCCTTTCCTTTGCAGCTGTTGCTGTTGCGGCAGTCGCAGTTGTGGCTGTTGCAGCAGTTGCAGTTGTTGCAGTTGCTGGTGCAGTTGCTGTTGCTGTTGGTGGTGCGGTTGTTGCTGTTGCTGATGCAGTTGCAGTTGCAGTTGCTGGTGCTGTTGCAGTTGCTGCTGCTGCTGCTGGTGCTCCCCATCAGCGTTTGCCGACGTCTTCCTTTCGACAGAGAGAGACGCTGTTACTGTGTCTCGCAGCTTGCTGCTGTCGCAGTCTCCGTGCGTTCATCTTCTCTGTAGCAGCAGCACCAGCAGCAGTTTCTTTGCTTCTGGAGGCCGAGAGGAAGGAAAGCCAGATTGCAAGGGCGTCTTCTTCCTCTTCAACAACACAGCCGCACGCACGGAGTCCCTCTGCCATTGCAGCAACGCGGTCACTTTAAACTCGCAGTGCGCAGTCCTGCATGCGCATCCCCACCTCAGCTGGACAAGTGTCTATCTCTGCGACGAGGCGTCCTCTCAATGGATCCTATCGCCTTTTTCTCTGGCCTGCTGCTGCCGAGCTCGGAACGGCGTTGACTTCTGCTGTAGCAGCAGCAGGAGCTTCTTCTTCCCCTCCTATTCCCTTGTCTGCGGCATCCTTCTCATCTGCTGCCGTCCACATGACCGCGTTGTCCTGCTGCTGCTGCTGCCCTGCTGCAGCAGCAACTGGTATTGCACCTGCCTGTGGTTCTGTTGCCGCCCTGCTGCCACCTGTTATTGCTGCTATCTCTGCCTCTGCTGACGCCGTCGCTGCTGCTTGTGCTGCTGCTTCTGCAGTGTCTCGTGTTGCGTGGGTCCGTGTTCAGGTCATGTTGCTGTTGCTGAGTAGTAGAATTTACGTGGAGTGCCGCAGCGATCACAGCAGCAAAGGTCATAAAGCAATCCTGCATGCAGTTCATGTCTATCTGAAGCAATTGTATTTGTTGTCCTGTTCCTGCTGCTGTTTTGGTGTAGCAGCAAGATCACCTTCTTCTCCTCTTGCGTCTGCGTGGCTGCAGCCCCACAACGTCTTCCCACACAACTCTGCTGTTAATTTCTTCTTCTTTTGTTCTCGTTGCTGCTCGCTGTCTCGTCTCTCCGTGGCCCCTGCTCAACGCTTCGCGTGTCAACTCTTGCTTCGCCTCCTCCTGCATCTGCTGCTGCTGACCACCATAGTGCAGATGCGCTTGCTGCTGTTGCTGCTGCTAGGCGGCAATCGTCATCTCTCTCAGCTGCAGCTGTCTCCCCACGTCTCTGTGTCTCTCTCGAGAGGAATACACCACCTCCTGTGGGGTCTGAAAGAACTGCTGCTGCGTCATTCCTTTGCTGCTTCTCTGTGGCGAGTGCCGCTTCTCCCATTCACCGCCGTACGTAAAAGTTTCAATATGAAGTCTCTTAGACATGTTTCCACTTCCCTCTATCTCTCCTGTTTGCTGCCTGCTGCATCTCCTCCCTGCTGCCTCTGCTCCTGCTGCCTCTGCTCCTGCTGCCTCTGCTCCTGATGCCTCTGCTCCTGATGCCTCTGCTCTGCTCCTGATGCCTCTGTGCTGCTGCCTCTGTTGCTGCTGTTATCTCTGCTGCTGCTGCTGTTGTCTCTGCTGCTGCTGTTGTCTCTGCTGCTACTGCTGCTGCCAGTGGGCTCCAGCTTCGCGGACTGCGTCGGGCACCTCCCAGCGCCGTGTTTTTCTGCTGTCTTTCCCTTCATCTTCTTCTTTCTGGATTTCTTCTTCTTTTTCTTCCTCCTCCTCCTCCTCCTCCTCTGTTTCTCGCCTTCATCTTCTCTCTGAGCTCCTTCTTTGGCGATGTGCGGCTGAAGAGACGCGAAAGAAAAAGGCCTCGCGGCGGGCCTTCAACGGAGATCCAGAAACATGTGTTTGCATGCGCACATGGTACAAGAAGAAGAAGAAGGAGAGGAGATATCTCCTCAAGTAGAATTCTGTATTCCTCGCTTTCCGTGTGAAAAGCGTCTATGCGGACAACTTCTGCTCCTCCACACGCGGCACCCCAACCGCCGAAGTAACAAACAAAACTGGTCCGCCTGCAGCGGAGATGCTCTGAAAGAAGAAGGAGAAGAAGAAGCAGCAGAGACACCACTGCAGCAACAGCCAGAGGGCAACCAAAATAGAGCAACAGGAGAAGCAGCAGGAGCAGCAGCACCAGCAACACGAGAGAGCAGCTGCAACGGAAGCAGTAGCAAGAGGAACACCAGTAGCAGCAAGAGCAGCATCCTCAAGAGGTGGAGCAGCAGCAGGAAGAGGAGCAACAGCAGCAGCAGCCGCAAGAGAGCAGAAGCAACAGTCAGGGGAGCAGCAGGGGTATCACCGCGGACTGCAAGAGGAGAAGGAGGAGGGAGGAGCAGCAGCACCAGCAGATCGAACCAGAGAAGCTGCCCTTAAGCGTTAGCACACTGCTGCGCCTAAGGGCTCTTGACTCTCGCGCCGAACCTCCGCCCTCCTGCAGCAAGTCTGGCTTTCAAAGCGAATGCACATGCAAGCGATGCCCCGACCACACGCCTATATATATATATATATATATATATATATACAAAGAGAGAGACATAGATGTCTATACATACAGAGAGACACACACACACATATATAGAGAGAGAGACACACATATACATATATAGAGAAAAGAGACGAAGAGCGAGACATGTGCATACATCTGTATATGTATAGATTTGTATGTCTTTGCGTATGTGAAGAAATGAAGATTCCAAAGAGCTCTGGTTTAGATGAAAGGAAAAAAAAGAGAGCGAAATGAAGTCACTTCGCGCGTCTGGTGCACCCAGAGAAGCCGACAGTGGAAGACGTTAGTGCACTGGAGGACATCTACATTAGATAGCACTGTATATATGATGAAGTCTTTCGCCTTCTGGATATCGCCTCTGCACACACGTGTTGTATACATATGCAGGTGCTGGTGGTGGCCTCTATGAAAACATTCTCGATCAGAAGATTCTCCTCGTGGAAAGACTTCTTCTCACTCACCGAGCGAAGAACCTCTCTCTACATACATGCGACGGAAAAGTCAAAAACATATATGTACATAGATATAGAAGTATAGATACATATGTATATAGGAATATAGAATATATATATATATATATATATATGTATATATATAGTAATGTGCATGTACAGATATATGAATAGAGGTCAGCCCAGGAGAGGTCTGCGTACTCTCCAGGCGGAAGTTCATCACGGAGACGACAGGCAGAGCCGAGTAAAGGGAAAAAGGGTCTACAGAGAACTGCAGGACACCCTGTTCTCCCACGCTGATTATACATCCTTGATACAAGCATATAATATATATATGTATATACATACATATACAGAGAGAGAGAGAGGTGGAAGACAAGACGATACCTGGGCGTACACATGTGCGGAGAGAAGGAAGTAAAGAAAGACAGGCAGAGAGGTGGAGACAAAGGAAAATCCATGTGCCTTTACATAAAGAACCAGAAAGAGCCATATGCGCTACAGGGAGCTATATACATGGACGCCGGGGCACCGGTAGAGACATACGCCGATATAGAAAAACAGACGTACGAGACGTAAAAGAAAGAGAGAACATATATATACACTATATAATACATATATATATATATGTATTTGTATAGGGCCAGAGAGAAAAGCAGAGAGACAGAGATGTACAGACAAGTAGATGGAAGGACAGCAGTATCTACTGTCAAAGCAAAGACGTCCACGTGGCTCCCAGGAAGCCAATGATACACAGGCAAAGACAGTGAGAAAGCCAGTCTGCTCTGCTGCTGTTATCGCTTCTGCTTGCTGCTGCTATTAGTAACTCTACTTGCTGCTGCTACTATCGCCCCATTTGCTGTTACTGTCATGACGTCGAGTTGGTGCTGCTGCTGTGATTACTTCTACTTGCTGCTGCTGCTGCTGTGATTACTTCGGCTTGCTGTGTCATCGCTTGCTGCCCTGCTGCTATTTTCCTGCTGCTGCTGTTGTTATCAAGTGCTGCGATTGATGCTCCTGCTTTGCTGCCTGCCGCTCGTGGCTGCTGGACTTGCTGTGCTGCTGGACTTGCTGTGCTGCTGCCCTTGGAGCGCGCCTGCTGCTTCTGCTGCTGAGGCATGTTTCTCACGTGTGCATGTTCACATGGACGCGGCCTCCTGCTACAGCAGCCATGGCAAAGAAGTATGCTGCAGCAAGTTGCGTCTGCTTCGATGAGGGAACTCTTTCGATGAAAAAGAGAAAGAAGAATTGTTGGCGTCTTTGTTTGCCTTTCTGGCATCATCAGCTTTCTCTTTTGTTGTCGTAATGCGTCTTTCTGGTTTTTTCCTGGTGTACGTACACCCATTCCCAGCAGCTACCTGCTTCTTCGGTGTCATTCCTCACGAGTTGCTGGTCTTCTTCTTCCATAAAGACATGGTCTGAATTCTCTTCTTTTGTCTTTCCAGAAGCCCTTGCAAATGCTGAAAAGATCTCCTTCTACTTTTCAACCTTTCCTCTATCATGTCTCTCTTCCTTTTCTTCTTCTTCTTGGCGTCTGCGAAGAAGCTTCGCTCCTGCTGCACTATCAAGACAACTATTCCAATACCTCTGCGCTGTATCTACACCCCCGTTCTGCTGCGTCATCAAGACACCTACTCCAACAGCTCTGCGCTGTATAGACACCCAGTTCTGCTGCTGCTGTCGCGTAGAATCAAGTTGCTGCACTGCGCAAGTCAGAGTCACGTACGACCGAGCAGGACACTCCTTGCTGCTGCTGCTGCCTCTGTGTTCAAACAACATCCTTGCCAGCAGCAGCACGAGCAACAACCCCTACAGAACTACCAGCCAAAGCAGCGGAAGAAGACGACGTTGAAGAAGAAGAAGAAGAAGAGAGGAGGAGAGAAAGAGCAGCAGGAGAAGGTAGAGAGAGTCGAGATAGCAGAAGAAGAAGAAAAGGAAGAAGAAGGAAATGATGTGGAAGACGAAAGATGAGAAGAATGGCGAAGGAGACAAGAGTCCCAGTAGCAGCAGCGGGCTGTTCACAGCTGCCTTGAGACGACCAGCAGCAATCTCGTGGGAGAGACGACGAAGGCAGCAGCACATGGAAGAGAGGAAAGAATGTTTTCCTGATCTGCCCAGAGCAGCACCACCAGCCTGCCCTCTCTCTCTGTAAAGTTGCATGCACGTCTCTCCTCATGAGAGAGCGGCTCTCGGCTTCGACAGCTGCAGTAAGCGCCAGCAGAAAACGCAGATTTGCTTCCGCGTTCACTGGTGAGGAGCTCCGCTGCTGCGGACCTTCTTCCTGCGAGTGCTGCTGCAGCGAGTGCTGCTGCTGCGCGAGGGTTGCTGCTGCTGCGATGCTTTGCTGCTGCTGCGAGGGTTGCTGCTGCTGCTGCATAAATGCTGCTGCTGCGGGGTTGCTGCGGCTGCGGGGTTGCTGCGGCTGCGAAAGGTGCTGTTGCTGCAGGGCTGCTGCTGCTGCTGCGGAGGTCCTGTTGCTGAAGACGCACCTGCACGTTGTATGGAGCCAGCGGTGCGATCAGCAGCAGCGCGAGACGAACTGGCTGCTATCCGCGCCGTCTACTGTCCATACGTGAGAAGGCGTGAAGATTCTTCGCAGCAGCAGCAGCCAGAGAGACTTCTTCTTCAGAGAGGTAGCTTTAGCTGCTGCACCTGCAATGTCTGTCTGTGTGCTGTGCGTTTTGAACTGTTCTTGCCTTTCTCTGTCTCTTTCTTGTTCTCCTTCATTGTTTGACGGTATGCTGCTGCTATCTGCGTGTCCCCCTGTCTCCCTTCTGCTGCTCCGCACCTCCTCTCCTGTTTCCGCTGCGTCTCCTGCCACGTTTCTCCCCACGACAGCTGCATCAACTGCACTCTGCTGGTTCTTCCTTCCTCCATCGTCAGCACATATGCATCGCCAGTCCCGCTCCTACAAAAGGCCTCGTGCTGCTGCTGCTGCTTCATCTCGTGCTGCAGCATGATCTCATGCTGCTCCTGCTGTTGCTGTGTCGCCTGCAGCTGCAGGCGGTGTTATGCGTAGAAGATGAGCTCCTGCAGCCGCTGCGGCTGTTGCTTCTTCTTCTTCTTCCTTTGCTGTCGCTGGTGAAGTCAGCGCTGCTGCGGTAGCAGCACGGCAACCTCCTGCTGCATGCGCTGCTGGAGGGTATCTTCCTGTTGCTGCTGCTGCTGCTGTTGCGTTGAAAAAGCGCCGTTGATCGCTTCAACTGCTAGAGGCAAGCGGCCATGCTGCTGCAAGAAGTATATGCGGCAGGATTGCACGCGTGATAGCAACAGCCAGCTGCAGCATCGGGCGTCGGCGGATCTGCGCTCCTCCATCTAAAATGATTCGTCTGATGTTGCGATTCTCTCTTCCTTTAGCAGCAACAGCAGCAGTTCGCACCTGGTGTTTTGCTGCTGCTTCTTTGAAGAGATGTTTGACTTCTACTTTTCTTCCTTCTCCACGACGCGGCGACGGCCATTCTGCTGCTGCTGATGGTGCTGCTGCTGCTGCTTCGGTGATAACGGGGGCGGGCTCTGTGTCCTCTCCCGCTGCTACATTGGCAGCTGCTGCTGTTATGGAGTTTTGATTGTGGTGTAGAGACAGCAGAAACGCGAGAAGAGGGAAGAAGAAAGCGTGCCGTTGTGCCACTGTCCCCACGTGTACCTTCAATTCTTCTTCCAGCAGAATGCAGCAGCAGCAGCGACCGAAGCATCAAAACAGACAGATGAACAGAGAAAGCCACAACTTTGTCAGAGAAGAAAGAAAAGTGTGACATGCACGCAACAAAGAGAGAAAAGCGCATGCAACGTGGAGCAGAGAGAGAACAAAAGAAGGTTTACTTCTTCAGGAAGAATCAAGTGTATAGAGAGAAGAAAAGCACAGAACAAAGACGCACGTATACTGTACTGTACATACACCTCAACTCTGGAGAACAAGGGAAGCAGTAAGGGCTCTCGGAGAAGGAGAGAAAGAAATCCATCCACTCTCCCGAAAGACATCAGCTGAAGGATGCAGCCAAATGATCATCAATTCCACTGTCCTTCTTCTTTAGAAAAAGAATATACACGAGAAACACCCTCTGCAACATGGCTCCTCTGTGCATCGTAGAGGTAAACACCGACCGAGAAGTGAAACAATTTCGGCTCATCGTATATATATATATATATATACAGAGAAACGAATAGACAGCAATGCAGATGCACAGAGATCGATCTATACAAACATACACAGCTACATACACTATATACATATATATGGTGTATATACCCTGTTATGTTACCTAGCATGTACATATGTGTACGTGTGCATGTAAATCTTTCTATTACAGGAACCTATCAGATATTTGTACCTATGGAAAGGCCTACACATGCACATGGAGTCCGCCTACATACAGATATTTCTCCAGGTGCGCATGCATGTATATAGATATCTGCACTATACTTACATATATATATATATATATATATATATATATATTGATGCATAGTGATTTTTGGTGGTGATATATATATATATATATATATATATATAAAGAAAGGAAAGAAGTATCTATATGCGTCTCTGTTGAACATACGTGGCTGTGGGTAGAGGATGATGATGAGTACTAACGCTACATCGTGTGCAGACACGTATATTCGAATATCTCCACTCGGAAGCCTCGCTGCCTGGCGCTTGCCAGGAAGCGTCTTAAAGAAACAATGATGTATCCTATGTGAATGTCTCTCTCTCTTTATATTTATATATGTAAATGTCTACGTGCCTCTATATATCCACATATATATATATATATATATATGTAAATGTTTGTCTGCCACTCTCTGCATATATATAATATATATACGATGGACCGGGAAGACTAGGAGACGTGTATGGTTCATTAGACGGCAGAAGAAGGACGCGCATGCAGGCGTATGCAGAAACAAGAAGAGCAGCATTAGCAGCAGTCCTCGAGAAATTCAGCGTTGACGCCGGGTGGTACCTCTCTCGAAGAAGTACAAAGCAACAGCAGAAAGCAGCAACAGCAACTGCAGCAACAGCAGGAACCGCAGCAGCAGCCGCAGCCGCAGCAGCAGGAAAGAGAACTCACGGTAGCATCTCCGAGGGAGGCGAGAGGATCGGGAAGCCCTTGGAAGAGAGAATTTGATTTCTTCAGAGTTGTTGCAGGGAAGAGCTCCGCGTCAAATGAAGAGTAGTTATCTCTGCACTGGGCAACGCCGCAAGGACAACACATGTGTCTTTCTTCTGCAGCTCCTTCTTCGCAGCTGCCCACCACGAGCCTCGACATATGTTACAGTGTCTCTGATGCAACCATATATATATAGAGAGAGGGACATATTCAACGCTTTAAATAGATAAACGCGCAGCAGAGGTAGTAGAAGCAGCAGTCTACGTACCTGTCCATCCACATGTATTTGAATCTGTCTGTCTATTTTATATATATATATATATATGTAGACATCAGAGACGTACAGAATACATGCCTTTCGTAGGGACAGATCTGCATGCGAATGGATGCAGGTGATCTGCACATTGATAGAAATTACATGTTGAAAATACACGTATTTATGCTATCAAGACAATACAAAGATATACATGCAGACGGAGACAGTGATAGCCATGTAGGTACATATGTACACGACGGTGGCTATTCAAATTAATACAACTATAAAGTATACATATGTATATATATGTATATACGTGTATGTATATGTAGACATGTATATACATACATTATGTGTACACTTGTCTATATATAAATACTAAGCCATATAAAAGATGTGTACGCCAGTGGACATCACATGAGAAGACACGCATGCTGCGCACATATGCAGCACCAGTGCACAACACATATACACATATATATAGATGTATATAAATTTATCTGTATGTATATAGAGAGAGAGATAGGAACCAGGTACACGCCTATATATATATATATATATATATATATATATATAGGACACCAGAGAAACACAGCGGTGCATAGCTAACTTGATGTCAAGCAGGTGAATCTATCAACCCCAGCTGCTCAGGCGCCCGCATGACCAGCACATCCATGCAGCAGGGCAAATTTCGAATGAGGAGGCTTTTTCCTCTGTTTGGCAGAAACAGAGCTTCTGCTGCCGTTGTTGCTGTTGGCAATGCTGCTGCTGCTGCTGGCTGGAGTGCAGCTGCTGCTCCTGCGAGTATGTACCTGCTGCTGCTAGTGCTGCCGTTGCTGTTGCGAAGTGGTGCTGCTGTTGTTGCTGCGAGCACTGCTGCTGGGGATGGGCTGCTGCTGTTGTTCACAGGCCTTTGTTTTGAAGGCAGCAGAGAGAGGCGTATGGCAGCCAACAGCAGCACTCGATTCGCCACGGACTTGGACCCTGAGAAATCGTAAACCACTGCAGGAGGAGCATCTGCCACGAGGCACCGAGCAGCAGAGGAGAAGCAGCAGCAATAGCAGGCGATGTCGCTGCAGCAGCAGCAGCAGAGGCAAAAAGCGGAAGCAGCAGAAGAAGTAACCGCAGCGGCAGCAGCAGGCAGCAGCCTGCAGCAGCAGCAGCAGCGGTTTAACAGCAGCAGCAGCAGCGGTTCAACAGCAACAGCAGCAGTGGCTCAACAGCAGCAGCAGAAACAGCGTATACGCGAAGCAACAGCAACAGCAGCAGAGATGAGAAGGAGCAGGGAGGAAGCAGCAGCAGCAGAGAGAAGCGGAGATGTGAACGCAGAAGTAGCAAGCTTTTTGAGACTTCAGCGTGTGAACGACAAAGTCTTCTTCAGCAGCAAAGTAGAAAGTGGTTGTGAACTAGCAGCAGATGCCACAGCAGCAGCCCCAGAGTGGAGGCACCGGGCCAACAGCAGAGATTGAGATGAAGCAGCAACAAGTGCCGCCGCAGCAGCAGCAGCACTCAGGAGGAAAGAAGAAGCCGCAGCAGTAGACATCTACCAGCAACAGCATCAAAGGAGCAGCAGGAAAGCGAAAGCAGCACCAGCAGCAGTATCAGCCACAGCAGTATCAGCAACAACCGTACAAATAAATAGAGATAGTAATCAAGACAGACGGGCACCTGTGCGTGGTGCCTATGGTCGAGATACATTGAACAATAGCAGCGTTGAACAAGCGCAGAAGAGAAGTGCGCAAGGCAAAGAATCTTTACGTTTACGCGTGTAAAACAGCTCTACGTAAAGGCACATTAAAGAGGTTCAATATGTACCCGCACAGCAGCGAGCTCTGCCCAGGGCGCAATATAGAAAGACGAAGACCTATTCGATGCATGCGCAGAGAGACGGCTACAGAGAAAATAGAAAGACATCCTTTCCACACAGAAACACAGACAGAGGAACAAATGTACTGATACTCATCTATATATGGAGGAAGAGGAAGAAAAAGACAGAATTGACGGCTATAAATATATATATATATATATCCAGAGAGACAGGTATCTCTATGCAGAGCGAGAGACACACAGAGAGAAAGATCTCCACATTAGCAGAGAAGGACAAATACAGAAAGACACTGTTTATACAAATAGATACTCGCACGTACACACTAGGCAGGAGTGACAGGCTCATGCAGACACACAAAACATATATGCATCCATATTCGCCAGTACGCAGACGTATATCTACACATATATCCATAGAGAGAGAGAAAGGAAGATGAATACAGATAGGAAAGAAAGAAAGGAAAAGAGAAAGCGAAGGACAGAAAGAGAGACAGAGAAAGGAGAGGCAGACGTGTAGGCACGAGGATATGTACACATGCATAGAGGCGTTTTGCAGGCAGCTGTGGCGGAGTCTATGTATATGCAGATTGGAAGGCTAATGATAATCTCAGTTCAATGCGAGTCTTCAGACACAGCAGAAAGATAAGCGAATGAGAGTGCACGCAGGGGGTATACATGTAGGACGCCTACAGTTGCAGAGCGCGCACGTAAGACGACGTGGCAGCAGCAACGCAGACACCACATATAGAGAGGCCCAGAAGAAGATATACTGCCTGTAGAGAGACAGCGAGGCAAATATGTGAAAAACAGAAAGAGACACACGCTGTACAGTAAGCGATTACATAGACATATACATATAAGTACACATACATCGATATGCTTCTACATACATATACATACACACATATACATATACATATATATATATATGCATATACATATATATATATACATATATACACATATACATATATATGCATATACATACATATACACATATATACATGTACATATATATACACGCACATATGAGTCTAGAATACTCCATACGCGGCGGAAGAGTTGGAAAGCAGAAAGCATGTGATAAAAGAAATATCTATAAGGCGCTGAACAGACGGTATACATGCGGGTGTAAGAGTAAATGTGTCCTCAGCACCTTTCCACACAAATGGCAATAGAGACGCAGACCTACATACAAACATTTATACAATATGAGGTAGAAAAAATACGCCTGGTGATGCTTTGCTGTTAGAGGAGAATGTGGATGTTCTTTTCAAAAGATGAAGAGGGAAGCTGCTGCTGCATGTCTCTGTGTGTTACTCTGGTTACCCTTTTTTTGTAGAAGCTCGAGGAGCGTATACGTCCATGTTGACACATAAAGGGATAGAGGTCCTCCCCAGAGAGTAGTTCTTCATAACAGGGATGATACAAGTACACTATGTACAGAGACAGATCTGCTGATGATACCTGGAAGAGGAATGATAGAGTCGAAGGCGAGAGGAGACAGAAGAGAAGAAGAGGGGAGAGAAGATGCGACGAGATAGAGACAGCTGGAGACAACAGGAGACGCAGCAGCTGTGGTTCAACGGCAACAACATTTGCTGGAGTTGTTCGTCCAACGCTGCAGACATCGACAATGAAAGTTGCTTTCCTTTTGATTCTTTTTATCGTGGAGAAGAATGAGGCGGCAAGCCTCTTCTGCTGCTACAGCTGGCAATGCAAACTCGCAAGACAAGCAGAACTGCAGCAGCAGTTGCTTGCAGCTGCAGCACCAGAAGAGCAGACACTCTTCCCATCCACCGCAGCGCTCGAAGCTCCAGCAGCATTCCCACTGAAACACATTCGCCGTGGAGCCTGCAGCAGCAGCCGCAGATGAGAAGCCCGTCTGCCTCAGTAGTAGTAGTACCAGTAACAGCAAATTCAAATTCATCTTCACACACGCTGCTGCTATTTGACTCGCATGTGCAAGCCAGTACTGTTGTATGCGTCGAGTACTGGGCTTCACCTTCCTCTCATGCAGAAAGAAAGCCACAGACTCGAAGACGCAAATAGAGACGAGACACAGATGGACAGGGGAGGAGACAGGGAGAGGAGAGATGGAAATGATACTGAGAGACGATACTGAGAGACGATACTGAGAGACGAGACAGAGAGACGAGACAGAGAGACGAGACAGGAGAGGAGAGAGGGAGAGTTCAGCAGAAAGTCACGAAGGTGGGAATGATCCGGAAAAGAGTGAAGCGAACGGAGATATATAGGCTGATCTAGAAAGAGATATAGAGGGGTGCAAAAAGCGAAGAGTTATTTACAGAAGAAAATACATAGAGAAGCATACAGAGAAAGACATGTACAGCTAAAGCAAGAGACATATAGATGGGTGAAAAAGGAAAGTGCTTCCTGCTCTGGTGGCGTGGAGACGAGACAGACCAGGGCTTCTCTGAGGATTGAGACAGCATTTCAAGAGCATGTCCCACGGTGTGGCTGAAGTTGAGGATCTGGCGGCTTGCCCTTCTCCAGGAAGTCTTCTTCAACGATATCTTTCTTCAGAAGAACTGCAGTGACAACGACTGCTTCTAAGGCGTTGGTGTACCTTCTTCCTTCGAAGATGAGAGAACTGGAGCTGCGCGTCTGGTCTTCTGAAGACGTATCGCTTTCTGCTGTCTGCTCTTCTTCCACCGATATCAGCTGCTGCTGTGCTGCTGCTAACTGTCCGTATGCGTTCTCCTGCTGCGACTCCTAAGACAAACGGCTTATTATTATCTGCTGCTGCTGATAGAGCCTCCTGCCTAAGTCGCATAGTCGCTTCAGTAGTAGTAGTAGCCGCTACTGCTTCTCCTGCTGCTTCTCCTGCTACACTGAGCAGTCCTGCTTCTCGTGATGACACAGCGGCTGCTGCTCGGAGCGACTCCGCTGAAGCCCCTGCTGCTCCTGAAAAGACTGATGCTGCTTCTTCCTCGTCTGCTGGTGACGCGCTGTCATTCCTTCTTCTTCACCATCCCCTTCTTCTTCTCCGTCAGCTGCCGCAGCTGAGAGTTGTTTCTTCGTGGAGAGGAGATGGGAGCCAGCGCCGGAGGCAGCCCACAGGAGTGCGAAGCAGAAAGTCAAATAGAGGGTGCGCTGCTTGTTGTCGTCGCTGCAGAAACAGATGACGCGCCGAAGGAGATAGAAGAAAGAGTGAGATGAAGACAGAAAGAAATATAAACAGATGAAGGGAAGAAGAGATATGAAGCGAGAGAAGAAGCCACAAACAGAGCCGCCCATAAAAATGGAGACATCGACAGATACAAGGAAGCGTGTCAAGGAGAGGCCCGTTGAGGCAGCTTCACTTCAGTTGAAGTCCTCTAACTCCTCTGGAAAAAGTAGGCATGTGTGCTTGCTTTGTACATGATATATATATATATATATATATATATAGAGAGAGAGAGAGAGAGAGAGAGAGAGCGATATGTAGATACAATGTGTAATACATACATATACGAGAGATACAGAATACACTGTTTCGAGTGTCTATACGTTTCTTCTGCTTACGCTCTAAGGTATCTGTGTAGATTCCTTCCCTACTGAGAGCATCGCTCGCCACCACAGCTGAAAAAGGTCTCATAGCTTTTGTTGTGCTGTGGGGTGTCTGAAAAAGGAAAATCGAAGATGCATCCGAACAAAAAGTTCTGACACCCTGGCGGCTTCACGCAGAGAAAGAAACATATAGCTCCATGCAGCGGAACGCCTGCTACAGTACCATTCGCATAGATCAAGTCCTGCAGTAGAAAGGGGGAAGAGGCTAATACCCACACTACAACGTGCGGCGGTGTTTCTGAAAAAGAAAAAGCAAGCGTTTCTGCCTGCTCGAGTGTACATACACCGCAAAGTGAATTCTGCGATGTAGTGGGCGCAGGCACACCGCAGAGGCCCTTCGCGATGAAGTGGAGTGGACGTACACCGCAAGAGCTCTTTGCGATGAAATGTGGAGCAACGAAGAGAAAGGCACGAGAGAATCTCACAATTTTAATGATTTCTGCCATGCCGTTGGAGAAGTGGCGAGCAGAAAGTGTCTCGAGAAACGCTAACTCTATGAGAACTGCGTACGGGATGAAAATGTCCTACGCAGTTCTTCGCTCTGCCCACGTTGATACCCGTTTTCCCTGAGCACGCAGAAGACTAAAGAGAAGACAAGTGAGAAGAGGGATATGAGATGACAAAGGAGAAGAAGATGAGAACTCAGAAGAAATGTCGGCGCAGCAGGAGACGCGCCGGCGAAGGACGACGGTGCGAGAAAAGCGCGCCAAGAAAGAAGAGGGGAAGAGGATGCAGAAGAAGATGAAGAGGAAGAAACAAAGAGTACGTAAACGAAGGAGTCAGACGCTGACATCGAAGAAAACGAAAGAGGAGCGCGAGGAAAGATAGAAGCGAAGAAAGAATTGAAGAAGAAAGAGGAGGCAAGAGGAAGAAGAGATAGAAAATAATCGGGGAGAGGAGGAAAAGAAGGAAAGACGCCTTCAGGAGAAGAAATGCAAACATTTTTTCTGGGAAAGAAAACATGACACCCACGCAGAAGTCATCATTGGAAAGTAAGAACTCTCTTATCTACTGAATCAAGCTTCTTCCAAGGTGTCTCTCTCCTTGTCTCCAGAGACACCGCTGTTGGTGCAGCTCTATCAAAGCGTCTACTCGCTATTTTGATATCAACATCTTCCCCTCGATGCACCCGGGCAGCAAATGAAATGTTCAAGGCACACGCCAGTACCCGACCTACGCATGTTCGTAGACGTGCACGAAACTTTGATGGAGGCGCATAGACATCTCTTGGCCTGTGGAGACCAGTAGCGCAGTTGACAAAAGCACCTATAAAAATGGACCCTGAAGCCTCGCATTCATAGAATGCACACACACACTTAAATCAACAATCAATCGCGTACTTCACGTATGAGGGCAGAACTGCAGAGTCAGATGAAGTCCAAACACGTCCGTGCATCGTAAAAGCTGCTTATACAATCCTATCTCACACATATTTTTATCGAGGCAGGTCACCTCTACAGCAACATCTAGACGGTTTATATCTGGAAATATTGATGACCCAGGATTGGACGTTATATATGATAGAACTCCTTCACCCAGCAGCAGAAGCAACATGATCAGAAACGTTGCGAGTCGTCTTTATATACATGGAATAGTCTCCTACGCCATATACAGCAAGCCTCTCGGCTCTCAGTAGAGCTGAAGGAGGTCTTCAAAAGGTTGATCATGGCTGCATAGATACATGAACGCATGTGCTATATTTGCACACCTGCTTCGAGACCAGGCGTATCAATATTTTCGTTCCTGAAACTGGTTCTCCTACTCTGCAACAGACATACATTGGTATATACGTCCCCATAGATCCCACACGCGCCTTTTGGAAAAAGAAAATTTTAAAGGCGCGGGAATGTCAACCGCTCTTCACTTCAGTTCAAATACAGAGACGACATTTTCCTTTTACGTGGGGGAAGGGCGATCAGTTCGCTGGAGGTGGGGCTTTAACAATACAGCTGCAGTCTCCTTAGAGATAAAATAAATGAATAGCGATACACTTTCTGTTTTCATTATTATTGAGAACAGTAGCCCTGGAACCCCAGTGCTGCGTGGTACTGTGATTATCGCATCCTGAACCATTCATGTACATCTCTATGATTTATGAGCATCAATGAATCTTCCTTCTGCGCAGGCGCATATTTACAAACGAACAGAGAGGTGGCGTCTCAGCGCGGGATGTGTAGACTTTGTGGAGGCGCACAGACGTTCTCGTAATCCTTTCAAACTTTAAAGGCGTTTTTTACAATGAGAGATAGGAAGAGGTCCGTACATGCAGATGCAGACGGGCACGTCGGCGGTGGAAGAATACCTCCGACAGAAGCGTCGACAGCGGCGAGGGAGGTCGTGGGCAGCAACACG
Source organism: Meriones psammophilus (assembly GCA_036365155.1). Lineage (NCBI taxonomy): Eukaryota > Metazoa > Chordata > Mammalia > Rodentia > Muridae > Meriones > Meriones psammophilus. The sequence goes on along the minus strand of JAEOAE010003945.1, from coordinate 50 downwards.
CGGCGCAGGCCTCGTAGAGTCGTCGCGGCAGCAAGGAGCCCAAATCAGTG
>JAEOAE010000603.1:0-31412 GCA_036365155.1 Meriones psammophilus | reverse complement strand
CATTTCATTGCAAGCAGTTTTTTAAGTTCTCTGAGTCATTTCATTGGAGCGGGTTTTTCAGGGCTCTGGAGTCATTTCTTTGGAAGCGGATTTTTCCGTGCTCTGGATTCATTTCCTTGGAAGCGGTTTTTAAGTGCTCCTGAGTCATTTCATTGGAAGCGGGTTTTTAATGTTCTGGTGTCCTTTCTTTGGAAGCAGAGTGTAAGCGCTCTAGGGTCATTTCATTGGAAGCGGTTTTTTAAATGCTCTGTAGTCATTTCGTTGGAAGCAGGTTTTTAAGTGCTCTGGAGTCATTTTGTTGGAACAGGGTTTTTAAGTGCTCTGGATTCATTTCGTTGGAAGCGCGTTTTTAAGTATTCTCCTGTCCTTTCGTTGGAAGCGGGTTTTTAAGTGCTCAGGGTTCATTTCGTTGGAAGCAGGTTTTTAAGTGCTCTGGAGTCATTTCGTTGGAAGCGGGTTTTAGAGTGCTCTGGACTCATTTCGTTTGAAGCGGGTTTTTAAGTGCTCAGGAGTCATTTCATTGGAAGCGGGTTTTTAAGTGCTCTTGAGTCATTTCATTGGAAGCCGGTTTTTAAGTGCTCTGGATTAATTTAGTTGGAAATGTTTTTTTATGGGCTCTGAGGTCATTTTTTTTGGAAGCGGGTTTTTAAGTGTTCTCGTGTCCTTTTGTTGGAAGCTGGTTTTTAATTGCTCTGGAGTCATTTCGTTGAAGCGGGTTTGTAAGTGCTCTGGAGTCATTTCTTTGGAAGCAAGGTTTTAAGTGCTCTGGAGTCATTTTGTTGGAAGCAAGGTTTTAAGTGCTCTGGAGTCATTTCGTTGGACGCGGGTTTTTAAGTGTTCTGGTGTCCTTTGTTTGGAAGCGGGTTTTTAAGTGCTCTGGAGTCATTTCGTTAGACGTGTTTTTTTAATTGCTGTGGGGTCATTCCGTTTTAAGTGGGTTTTTAAGGGCTCTGGAGTCATTTAGTTTGAAAAGGTTTTTCATGTGCGCTGAGGTCATTTTTTTGGAATCGTGTTCTTAAGTTAATTAGGATGTGATTTAAGTTACAAAGTAGTGCTTTGCTTTTCTGTTCTTTCTTTTGAAACTTGTTCCTGTGCCATACATGGCGATATATCACTTTTCAGTTTTCCTGTATTCCTAATTGAGCGAGCGACACACATGTGATTTAGTTTACAAAGTAGTGCTTTGGTTTTCTGTTTTTTCGTTGGAAACTTGTTCCTGTGCTGTACAGGGCAATATATCACTTTTCAGGTTCCCTGTATTCCTAATTGTGCGAGCCACACACATGTGGTTTAGTTTACAAAGTATTGCTTTGCATTTATGTTCTTTCGTTGGAAAATTGTTGGGAACAAGTTAGGGTTAGGGTTAGGGTTAGCTTTAGGGTTAGGGTTATGGTTAGGGTTTGGGTTAGGGTTAGGAGGCTGGGTTAGGGTTAATGTTAGGGTTAGGGGGTTAGGGTTAGGGTTACGGTTAGGGTTATATCACTTTTCAGTTTTCCTGTTATAATAATTGAAAAGGCGACACGTAGGTGAATTAGTTTACAAAGTTGTGCTATGCGTATCTGTTCTTTCAATGGAAACTTGTTTCTGTGCCGTACAGTGCAAAATAAGACTTTTCAGTTTTCCTGTAATCCTAATTGAGCGAGCGACACACATGTGATTTAGTTCCCAAAGTTGTGCTTTACCTTTCTGTTCTTACATTGGAAACTTCTTCCTGTACTACAAAGTGGATGATATCAGTTTTCAATTTTCCTGTATTCCTAATTTTGCAGGTGACACAAATGTGACTTAGTTTACAAAGTAGTGCTTTGCTTTTCTGTTCAATTTTCCAGTATTCCTAATTGAGCGAGTGACACACATGTGATTTAGTTTACAAAATAGTGCTTTGCTTTTCTGTTCTGTTTTCCTGTATTCCTAATTGAGCGAGTGACCCACATGTGATTTAGTTTACAAACTACTGCTTTGCTTTTCTGTTCTTTCTTTCGAAATTTGTTCCTGTCCTGTACAGTGGGATATATCACTTTTCAGTTTTCCTGTATTCCTAATTGAGCGAGTGACACACATGTGATTCAGTTTACAAAGTAGTGCTTTGCGTTTATGTTCTTTTGTTGGAAACTTGTTCCTGTTAGGAACAAGTTAGGGTTAGGGTTACGGTTTTGTTGGAAACTTGTTCCTGTTAGGAACAAGTTAGGGTTAGGATTACAGTTAGGGTTAGGGTTAGGGTTAGGGTTAGGCTGTTAGGGTTAGGGTTAGGTTAGGGTTATGGTTAGGGTGAGAGTTAGGGTTAGGGTTATATCACTTTTCAGTTTTCCTGTTATTATAATTGAACAGGCAACATGTATGTGAATTAGTTTACAAAGTTGTGGTTTGTGTTTCTGTTCTTTCGATGGAATCTTGTTTCTGTGCCGTACAGTGCGATATATCACTTTTCAGTTTTCCTGTATTCCTAATTGAGGGAGTGAAACACATGTGATTCCTTTTAAAAGTTGTGCTTTGCATTTCTGTTCTTTTGTTGGAAACTTGTTACTGTTAGGAACGAGTTAGGGTTATGGTTAGGGATAGGGTTAGGGTTAGGGTTAGGTTAAGGGTTAGGGTAGTATTAGGGTTTTGGTTAGGGTTAGGGGTTAGGGTTAGGGTTAGGGTTAGTGATATATCACTTTTCAGTTTTCCTGTTATAATAATTGAACAGGCGACACGTATTTGAATTACTTTACAAAGAAGTGCTTTGCTTTTCTGTTTCTGTTGGAAACTTTTTTTCTGTGCTATACAGTGTGATATATCACTTTTCAGTTTTCCTGTTATTATAATTGAACGGGCGACACGTATGTGAATTAGTTTACAAAGTTGTGCTTTGCGTTTCTGATCTTTCAATGGAAATTTGTTCCTGTGCCATACAGTGCGATATATCACTTTTCAGTTTTCCAGTATTCCTAATTGAGCGAGTGACACACATGTGATTTAGTTTACCAAGTAGTGTTTTGTGTTTATGTTCTTTCGTTGGAAACTTGTTATTGTTAGGAACGAGTTAGGGTTATGGTTAGGGATAGGGTTAGGGTTAGGGTTAGGTAGTGTTAGGGTTTTGGTTAGGTTTAGGGTTAGGGTTAGGGGGTTAGGGTTAGCTTTAAGGTTAGTGATATATCACTTTTCAGTTTTCCTGTTATAATAATTGAACAGGCGACACGTATGTGAATTAGTTTACAAAGTAGTGCTTTACGTTTCTGTTCTATCGATGGAAACTTGGTTCTGTGCCGGACAGTGGGAGATAACACTTTTCAGTTTTCCTGTATTCTTAATTGAGCGAGAGACACACCTGTGATTTAGTTTACAAACCAGTGCTTTGCTTTTCTGTTCTTTCATTCGAAACTTGTTCCTGTACTGTACAGTGCAATATATCACTTTTCAGGTTTCCTGTATTCCTAATTGAGCGAGTGACACACATGTGATTCCGTTTACAAAGTAGTGCTTTGCTTTTCTGTTCTTTCGTTGGAAACTTGTTCCTTTTTGGAACAAGTTAATGTTAGGTTTAGGGTTAGGGTTAGGGTTAGGGTTAGGGTTAGGGTTATTATACCACTTTTCAGTTTACCTGTTATAATAATTGAACAGGCGTCACGTATGTGAATTAGTTTACAAAGTAGTGCTTTACGTTTCTGTTCTTTTGATGGAAACTTGTTTTTTTTTTTTCCACACACTGGGAGATAACACTTTTCAGTTTCCCTGTATTTCTAATTGAGCGAGCGACTCACATGTGATTCCGTTTACAAAGTAGTGCTTTGCTTTTCTGTTCTTTTGTTGGAAACTTGTTCCTGTGCTGTACAGTGCGATATATCACTTTTCAGTTTTCCTGTATTCCTAATTGTGAGAGCGACACACATGTGATTTAGTTTTCAAAGTAGTGCTTTGCTTTTCTGTTCTTTCATTCGAAACTTGTTCCTGTGCTGTACAGTGCGATATATCTTTTTTCAGTTTTCCTGTATTCCTAATTGAACGAGTGACACACATATGATTTAGTTAACTATGTAGTGCATTGCGTTTATGTTCTTTCGTTCGAAAGTTATTCCTGTTACTGTTAGGAACAATTTAGGGTTATGGTTAGGGTTATGGTTAGGGTTAGGGTTAGGGTAGTGTTAGGGTTAGGGTTAGGGGGTTAGGGTTAGTGTTAGTGTTAGTGTGAGGGTTATATCACTTTTCAGTTTTCCTGTTATTATAATTGAACGGGCGACATGTATGTGAATTAGTTTACAAAGTTGTGCTTTGCGTTTCTGTTCTTTCGATGGAAACTTGTTTCTGTGCCATACAGTGCGATATAACTCTTTTCAGTATTCCTGTTATAATAATTGAAAGGGCGACAAGTATGTGAAATAGTTTACAAAGTTGTGCTTTGCGTTTCTTTTTTTTTCAGTTTTCCTGTATTCCTAATTGAGCGAAATGACACACATGTGATTTAGTTTACAAAGTAGTGCTTTGGTTTTCTGTTTTTTCGTTGGAAACTTGTTTCTGTGCTGTACAGGGCGATATATCACTTTTCAGTTTTCCTTTATTCCTAATTGAGCGAGCGACACACATGTGATTTAGTTTACAAAGTAGTGCTTTGCTTTTCTGTTCTTTCGTTCGAAACTTGTTCCTGTGCTGTAGAGTGCGATATATCACTTTTCAGTTTTTCTGTATTCCTAATTGAGCGAGGGACATTCATGTGATTTAGTTCACAAAGTAGTGCTTTGTGTTTATGTTCTTTTGTTGGAAACTTGTTCCTATTAGGATCAAGTTAGGGTTAGGTTAGGTTACGGTTAGGGTTAGGGTTAGGTAGGGTTAGGGTTAGGGTTAGGGTTTGGTTAGGGTTACGGTTAGGTTTAGGGTTAGGGGTTTAGGGTTAGGGATAGGGTTATATCACTTTTCATTTTACCTGTTATAATAATTGAACAGGCGACACGTATGTGAATTAGTTTACAAAGTAGTGCTTTGCGTTTCTGTTCTTCTGTTGGAACCTTTTTTCTGTGCTGTAGAGTGTGATATATCACATTTCAGTTATCCTGTAATAATAATTAAAAAGGCAACACGTATATGAAATAGTTCACAAAGTTGTGCTTTGCGTTTATGTTCTTTCAATGGAAAGATTTTCTGTGCCATACAGTGCGAGATAACACTTTTCAGTTCTCCTGTATTCCTAATTGAGCAAGCGACACACATGTGATTCTGTTTAAAAGTAGTACTTTGCTTTTCTGTTCTTTCATTGGAAACTTGTTCCTGTGATGTACTGTGGATATATCACTTTTTAGTTTTCCTGTATTTCTAATTGAGTGAGCGACACACATGTGATTTAGTTTACAAAGTAGTGCTTTGCTTTTCTGTTCTTTCGTTCAAAACTTGTTCCTGTGCTGTACAGTGCGATATATCACTTTTCAGTTTTCCTGTATTCCTAATTGAGTGAGCGACACACATGTTATTTAGTTTACTATGTAGTGCTTTGCTTTTCTGTTCTTTCGTTGGAAACTTGTTCCTAACAGGGTTAGGATTAGGTTTAGGGTTAGGTAGGGTTAGGGTTAGGGTTAGGGTTAGTGTTAGGGTTAGGGGTTAGGGTTAGTGTTAGGGTTAGGGTTAGGGTTAGGGTTAGGGGGTTAGGGTTAGGGTTAGGGTTATATCACTTTTCATTTTACCTTTTATAATAATTGAATAGGCGATACGTATGTGAATTAGTTTACAAAGTAGTGCTTTGTGTTTCTGTTCTTTCGATGAAAACTTGTTTCTTTGCAGTACAGTTCAATATATCACTTTTCAGTTTTCCTATATTCCTAATTGAGCAAGTGACACACATGTGATTTAGTTTACAGAGTACTGCTTTGCGTTTCTGTTCTTGTGTTGGAAACTTGTTTCTGTGCTGTAAAGTGTGATATATCACTTTTATTTTTCCTGTTATAATAATTGAATGGGACACACCTATGTGAATTAGTTTACAATGTTGTGCTTTGTGTTTCTGTTCTTTCTTTTTTTTTTAACCACGTTTATAGCAGCTTTATTTGTAATAGCTGGAACCTGGAAACAACCCAGATGTACATCAATGGAGGAAAGGGTACAGAAATTGAGGTATTTTTATACAATGGAATACTACTCAGCAATCAAAACGGAGGAAATCATGAAATTTGCAGGCAAATGGTGGGATCTAGAAAAGATCATTCTGAGGGAAATAACTCATATTTTTAATTTTTCATATTTTTAAAAATTAATCTACCTTATGCAGTCACTGGCTACAACCTTTCAATACTTTTGAGATGTGTTCTCATTTTAACTTTTCATTCTCTAATGTATCCCTTAAATGAATCCAATTTGCAAGTCAGATTGAAAACAATTTTCCCGAAGCCTGCCTCTAGCATTCTTATCTCATTATCATACCTATTTTACATGCTGTCACTACAATTTTCTCAAAGCCTAACTCTGTCATGTTAATATTTATTAATACATGCAGATCATCATGAAAATCTGAGTAGGTGAAATACATATTTTCATATTCCACTAATAATATTATTTTACTTCATATATATTTACTGAAATATAGATACACATGTTTGCATTATATATATATATATATATATATATATATATATATATATATATATATATATCTTGTCACAATGCCATGTAATTATGAGTACACTGGGCAGTGATCTAAAGTACTCAAATTTTAAGTTCTGAAACTAAGTTGGATATAACTTTAGCATTCTGTGTAACAACTCCAAGTATGAATTTATAGTATTGGAGTATCCATGGCTCACTGTAAGAGGGTCAGAGCATAGTAGTATTATCTATGTGTTTGATATCAACATCCAAAAATGGAAAGCTATGCTTCTAATTGGTTGTGTTTCTATTCATTCACTTAACTCACATTTATTAAAATTTGACAGTGAATAATGTCAATATTTTAACCTTACCAAGTAAAATATTTTTAAAATATTCTGGAACTTATTAGAAGATCATAATATGCTACATAGAAAATTTTAGGTGACAATGTGGGTTTTGCATTTTAGTCTGTTATATAATGGTTTCTATTTATTGAATTTTATACATTGAATTATCCTTAAATTTCTCAGATGAAGCCTAGTTGATCATGATGGTTGATGTTTTTGATGTGTTTCTGGATTTGTTTTTTTTTTATCTTTTATCTTTTTTTTTTCAATGCAGTTTATTCAGGAACCTTGAACAATCATCTGACCCTGGGGAAAGCCAGCCCACTTTAAATAGCCTCTGGGTAGCCAACCTCAGCATGCCACGTGGGCAATGCAGATAGGTCCACATACATGGAAGCAAGCCAGATCCTCAGCCTTAGCCAAATGTGGAGTTGTTTGTGACAGAGAGCACTCACCATCGGGAATATGGAAGGCGGAAACCTGCTCCATCTTTAAGGCATAGCATTCCGCAGCTCTCTACAGTTCCCCCTTTTTGTTTTGGACGCATCAGGCAAGAGTAGAGTTCTGATCTCTGATATTAGAAATAAATTGGGACTTTGTACTGATGTTAATTTAGGTGTCATCCAACAAAAAGAGCATCAGACCCGTCTGATACCTTTTTCTCAGAGGCGGGACCTGGGGCATCAACCCGCAGGCAATCAGACATGCTCTTCTCTGGGTCCAAGGCAGCTGACCCTGAGTGCAGTGCTTAGCCTCGCATCCTGAGCGTAACATTTTGGCTTTTTATGGTAGCCAACCATGCTTGGGGAGACTGTCCTGCTTCAATGGCTGTAAGGCCTGAATGGTCATGGCTTCATTACGCTGTTGTGAGACTCTAATCTTGCATATATACCACAGGCAAACCAAGGTGACCAACACCAGAAAGCCTGCTAATGTTCCCATGCCCGCCCATTCCTTCAGATGATTCATGGCTGCAGCAATCCATGATGATAATCCTGTGGCTAGTCCTGCGTCCACTCTGGTAGAATTTACCATGACAATGGCCACTCTCAGCTGGTCCATCGTAGTATCGAATTCTCCCGTCCAATTACCTAAGATATAGCTTGACAATTGTTTAGACAGATTTGCAGCACAGGGAAAATTCTCATGTTGTATGCTAGTGACACAAAGTCCAGCATACTTTCATTGACAGCCAAGTTGAGCGATTTGCCATAGGGTATCAATTTGCTCCTGCACGAGGTCAAACCTCTGATTGAACACCATCAAACCTCCTTTTAGTTGAGCATTAATTCCTTTTTGTACATCTAAGGCATGAGCTACCTTGGCTAAAAGGTTATTCAGGGTCTGAGCAATCTGCCCAGTATGATTCATGGCTAATGCCGTGGTGGTAGCTCCAACAGCCGCCAATGAGATGGCAGTAACAATGGCAGCTGTAATTCCAAGATCCCTTTTCTGTCTGAAGAGAGTCATAGCGTGAGGGCATCAACGGGCACAGGCACCCAGCGAGGCATGTGAGTAACCAGCTAGTAAATTTACTAGCATTACAGCATTGGGCAAAAAGCAAGTATCATTACTACAATTACTTGGCTCTATCTGGCTAATAATGAATAAAAATGGGGGATGTAAACAAACAGGTGTGGGCTTATAGGAAATAATTACACTTTATTCACTCTGCATCCCCCCATAAGACCCTCCCTCCCCTTCCAATCCCACCCTCCCTCCTCCCTCTTCATGCATGCCACTGCCCAAGTCCACTGTTAGGGGAGGTTCTCCTCTCCTTTCTATTCTTAGTCCATCAGTTCACATCAAAAGTGGCTGCATTGTCCTCTACTATGGCCTGGTAAGGTTGCTCCCCCTCAGGAGGAGGTGACTAAAGAGCAGGCCAGTCAGTTCATGTCAGAGGCAGCCCCTCTTCTCATTACTATGTAACCCAATTGGACTCTGAACTGCCCTGAGCTACATCTGTGCAGGGGTTCTGGGTTATCTCTATGAATGGTCCTTGGTTAGAGTATGAGTCTCTGGGAAGTTCCCTGTGTTCAAATTTTCTTGTTCTGTTGCTCTCCTTGTGAAGACCCTGTCCTCTCCAGCTCTTGCTCTTTCCCAGTTCTTACATAAAATTCCATTCACTCTGCCCAACAGTTCCCCATCAGGCTTATCTTCTGCTTTGATAGTCTGTAGGGCAGAGGCTTTCAGAGACCCTCTGTGGTAGGTTCCTAGGTTGTTTCCTGTTTTCTTCTTCTTCTGATGTCCATCCTCTTGGCCTTTCCGGATGGGGATTAGATATTTTAGTTAGGGTCCTCTCTCTTGCTTAGCAGAACTCCAACAGCACAGGCTCTAAGAGCAACAATCAATAAATGGGACCTCATGAAACTGAAAAGATTCTGCAAAACAAAGGACACCATCATCAAAACAAAGCAATCTCCTATAGATTGGGAAAGAATCTTCACCAACCCTTTATCTGACAGAGGACTCATATCAAGTATATATAAAGAACTAAAGAAGCTGAAAAGCAGCAAACCAAGTAACCCACTTAAAAAATGGGGAACAGAGCTAAACAGAGAATTCTCTGTAGAGGAATACCGAATGGCAGAGAAGCACTTAAAGAAATGCTCAACCTCACTAGCCATTAGGGAAATGCAAATCAAAACAACCCTGAGATTTCACCTTACACCCATGATAATGGCCAAGATCAAAAACTCAAGTGACAACACATGCTGGAGAGGTTGTGGATAAAGAGGAACCTTTGTACACTGCTGGTGGGAATGTAAACTTGTACAACCACTCTGGAAATCAATCTGGCGTTTTCTCAGACAACTAGGAATAGTGCTTCCCCAAGATCCAGCCATACCACTCCTAAGCATATATCCAAAAGAGGCTCAAGCACACAAAAAGGAAATTTGCTCAACCATGTTCGTAGCAGCTTTATTTGTAATAGCCAGAAGCTGGAAACAGCCCAGATGCCCCTCAACTGAAGAATGGATGCAGAAAATGTGGTACATCTACACAATGGAATATTACTCAGCAATGAAAAATGAGGAAATCATGAAATTTGCAGGTAAATGGTGGGATCTGGAAAGGATCATCCTGAGTGAGTTGTCCCAGAAGCAAAAAGACACACATGGTATATACTCACTCATATAGACATACAAAATAGGACAAACCCACTAAAACCTGTGCATCTAAAGAAATAACCGTTTCTGTTCTTTCGATGGAAACTTGTTTCTCTGCCTTACAGTGCCAGATAACACTTGTCAATTTTCCTGTATTCCTAATTGAGCGAGGGACACACATGTGATTCCCTTTAAAAGTAGTGCTTTGCTTTTCTGTTTTTTTTTTTTTTTTTTTGTTGGAAAATTGTTCCTTTGCTGTACAGTGTGATATATCACATTTTAGTTTTCCTGTTATACTAATTGAAAGGGCAACACGTATGTGAATTAGTTTACAAAGTTGTGCTTTGTGTTTCTGTTCTTTCGATGGAAACTTGTTTCTGTGCCGTACAGTGAGAGATGACACTTTTCAGTTTTCCTGTATTCCTAATTGAGCAAGCGACACACATGTGATTCCGTTTAAAAGTAGTTCTTTGCTTTTCTGTTATTTTATTGGAAACTTGTTTCTGTGCTGTACAGTGCGTTATATCACTTTTCAATTTTCCTGTATTCCTAATTGAGCGAGTGACACACATGTGATTTAGTTTACAAAGTAGTGCTTTGTGTTTATGTTCTTTCATTGGAAACTCTTTACTGTTAGGAACAAGTTAGGGTTAGGGTTAGGGTTAGGGTTAGGATAGGGTTAGGGGTAGGGTTATGGTTAGGGTTAGGGTGATTGGTTAGGGTTAGTGTTAGGGTTAGGTTTAGGGTAACGGGGTTAGGCTTAGGGTTATATCACTTTTCAGTTTTCCAGTTATAACAATTGAACAGGCGACACGTATGTGAATTAGTTTACAAAGTTGTGCTTTGCGTTTCTATTCTTTGGATGGAAACTTTTTTCAGTGCAATAAAGTGCGAGATAACACTTATCAGTTTTCCTCTATTCCAAATTGAGCCAGTGACACACATGAGATTCTTTTTAAAAGTATTGCTTTGCTTTTCTATGTTTTGTTGGAAACTTGTTCCGGTGCTGTACAGTGCGATATATCACTTTTCAGTTTTCCTATATTCCTAATCGAGCGAGCGACACACTTGTGATTTAGTTTACAAAGTAGTGCATTGCGTTTCCGTTCTTGTGTTGGAAACTTGTTTCTGTGCTGTACAGTGTGATATATCGCTTTTTAGTTTTCCTGTTATAATAATTGAAAGGGCAACACGTATGTGAATTAGTTTACAAAGTTGTGCTTTGCGTTTCTGTTCTTTCAATGGAAACTTGTTTCTGTGCCTTACAGTGCGAGATGACAGGTTCCAGTTTTCCTGTATTCCTAATAGAGCAAGCGACACACATGTGATTCCGTTTAAAAGTAGTGCTTTGCTTTTCTGTTCTTTCTTTGGAAACTTGTTTCTTTGCTTTATGGTGCGATATATCACTTTTCAGTTCTCCTGTATTCCTAATTGTGCGAGCGACACACATGTGATTTAGTTTACAAAGTAGTGCTTTGCTTTTCTGTACTTTCGTTCGAAACTTGTTCCTGTTAGGAACAAGTTAGCATTAGGTTAGGGTTAGGGTTAGGGTTAGGGTGAGGTTATGGTTATGGTTAGGGTTAGGGTTATATCACTTTTCAGTTTTCCTGTTATAATAATTGAACAGGCAACAATTATGTGATTTAGTTTACAAAGTAGTGCTTTGCTTTTCTGTTCTTTAGTTCGAAACTTGTTCCTGTGCTGTACAATGCAATATATCACATTTCAGTTTTCCTGTATCCATAATTGAGCGAGCGACACACATGTGACTTAGTTTACAAAGTAGTGCTTTGCGTTGATGTTCTTTCGTTGGAAAGTTGTTCCTGTTAGGAACAAGTTAGGGTTAGGTTAGGGTTAGGGTTAGGGTTAGTTAGTTAGTGTTAGGTTAGGGTTACAGGGTTAGGGTTAGGGGGTTACAGTTAGGGTTAGGTTAGGGGTTAGGTTTAGGGTTATATATCACTTTTCAGTTTTCCTTTTATAATAATTGAACCGGCGACACGTATGTGAATTAGTTTACAGAGTTGTGCTTTGCATTTCTGTTCCTTCTATGGAAACTTGTTTCTGTGCTGTACAGTGAGAGATGACACTTTTCAGTTTTCCTGTATTCCTAATTGAGCGAGCGACACACATGTGACTTAGTTTACAAAGTAGTGCTTTGTGTTTATGTTCTTTGTTGGAAACTTATTCCTGTTAGGAACAAGTTAGCGTTTAGGGTTAGGGTTAGGGTTAGGGGTTAGGGTTAGGGTTAGGGTTAAGGTTAGGGTTAGGGGTTAGGTTTAGAGTTATGGTTAGGGTTAGGGTTAGGGTTAGGGTTAGGGGTTAGGGTTAGGGTTAGGGTTAGGGTTAGGGTTAGGGTTAGGGTTAGGGTAGGGTTAAGGTTAGGGGTTAGGGTTAAGGTTAGGGTTAGGGTTACGGGGTTAGGTTAGGGTTAGTGTTAGGGTTATATCAATTTTCAGTTTTCCTGTTATAATTATTGAACAGGCGACACGTATGTGAATTAGTTTAGAAAGTTGTGCTTTGCATTTCTGTTCTTTCGATGAAAACTTGTTTCTTTGCCACACAGTTCGATATATCACTTTTCAGTTTTCCTATATTCCCAATTGAGCGAGCGACACACATGTGATTCCATTTAAAATAGTGCTTTGCTCTTCTGTTTTTTTGTTGGAAACTTGTTCCTGTGCTGTACAGTGCGATATATGACTTTTCAGTTTTCCTATATTCCTAATTGAGTGAGCGACACACATGTGATTTAGTTTACAAAGTAGTGCTTTGCATTTCTGTTCTTTTGATGGAAACTTGTTCCTGTTGGTTAGGGTTAGGGTTAGGGTTAGGGATAGGTTAGTGTTAGGGTTAGGGTTAGTGTTAGAGTTAGGTTTTAGGGTTAGGGTTAGGGTTAGGGTTAGGGTTAGGGTTAGGGTTAGGGTTAGGGTTAGGGGCTTAGGTTTAGGGTTAGGGTTAGGGTTAGGGTTAGGGATAGGGGCTTAGGGTTAGGGTTAGGGTTAGGGTTATATCACTTTTCAGTTTTCCTGTTATAATAATTGAACAGGCTACACGAATGTGAATTAGGTTACAAAGTTACGCTTTGCGTTTTTTTTTTTAGATGAAAACTTTTTTCTTTGCCGTACTTTTCGATATATCGCTTTTCAGTTTCCTGTATTCCTAATTGAGCGAGCGACACACATGTGAATTAGTTTAGAAAGTAATGCTTTGCGTTTATGTTCTTTCGATGGAAACTTGTTCATGTTTGGAAGAAGTTAGGGTTACCTTTAGTGTTAGGGTTAGGGTTAGGGTAGGGTTAGGGTTAGGCTTAGGGTTAGGGGTTAGGGTTAAGTTTAGGGTTAGGGTTAGAGGCTTAGGGTTAGGATTAGGGTAATATCACTTTTCATTTTTCCTGTTATAATAACTGAACAGGCAACATGAATGTGAATTAGTTTACAAAGTTGTGCTTTGCGTTTCTGTTATTTCATTAGAAAATTGTTTCTGTGCTGTACAGTGTGATATATCACTTTTCAGTTTTCCTGTTATAATAATTATACGGGAGATACGTATGTGAATTAGTTCACAAAGTTGTGCTTTGTGTTTCTATTCTTTCGATGAAAACTTGTTTCTTTGCCGTACATTTCGATATATCGCTTTTCAGTTTTCCTGTTATAATAATTGAACGAGAGACACGTTTGTGAATTAGTTTACAAAGTTGTCCTTTGCGTTCCGGTTCTTTTGTTGGAAACTTGTTTCTGTGCTGTACAGTGTGATATATCACTTTTCAGTTTTCCTGTTAAAATAATTGTACTGGCGACACGTATGTGAATTAGTTCACAAAGTTGTGCTTTGCGTTTCTGTTCTTTCCATGGAAACTTGTTCCTGTGCTGTACAGTTCAATATATCACTTTTCAGTTTTCCTGTTATAATAATTGAACGTGCGACACGTGTTTGAATTAGTTTACAAAGTTGTGCTTTGTGGTTATGTTCTTTCCATGGAAACTTGTTTCTGTGCCGTACAGTGCGAGATTACACTTTTCAGTTTTCCTGTATTCCTAATTGAGTGAGCAACACACATGTGATTCTGTTTAAAAGTATTGCTTTCCTTTTCAGTTCTTTCATTCGAAACTTGTTCCTGTGCTGTACAGTGGGTTATATCACTTTTTAGTTTTCCTGTATTCCTAATAGAGCGAGTGGCACACATGTGATTTAGTTTACAAAGTAGTGCTTTGCATTTATGTTCTTTCGTTGGAAACTTGTTCCTTTTATGAACAAGTTAGGGTTAGGTTAGGGTTAGGGTTAGTGTTAGGGTTAGGGTTAGGGTAGGGTTAGGGTTAAGATTATGGTTATGGTTAGGGTTAGGTTTATGGTTAGGGTTAGGTTTATAGGTTAGGGGGTTAGGGTTAGGGGGTTAGGGGTTAGGTTAGGGTTTACAGTTAGTTAGGGGCTTAGGTTTAGGGTTAGGGTTTTATCACTTTTCAGTTTTCCTGTTATAATAATTGAACCGGTTAGGTTTACAAATTGTGCTTTAGGGGTTCTTTTAGGAAACTTGTTCCTGTGCTGTCCAGTTTTATATCACTTTTCAGTTTTCCTGTATTAATAATTGAACAAGTGGCACAAATGTCATTTAGTTTACAGAGTTGTGCTTTGCGTTTCTGTTCTTTCTATGGAAACTTGTTCCTGTGCTGTCCAGTTCGATATATCACTTTTCAGTTTTCCTGTATTCCTAATTGAGAGAGTGGCACACATGTTATTTAGTTTACAGAGTAGTGCTTTGGGTTTATGTTCTTTCGTTGGAAACTTGTTCCTGTGCTGTCCAGTTCGATATATCACTTTTCAGTTTTCCTGTATTCCTAATTGAGAGAGTGCACACATGTTATTTAGTTTACAAAGTAGTGCTTTGCAGTTTATGTTCTTTTCGTTGGAAACTTGTTCCTGTTAGGAACAAGTTAGTTTTCCTGTTATTCCTAACAAGTTAGGGTTAAAAGTTAGGTTAGCGATAAGTTAGGGTTAGGGTTAGGGTTAGTGTTAGGGTTAGGGTTTAGGGTTAGGGTTTAGGGTTAGGGTTAGGGTTTAGGGGCTTAGGGTTAGGGTTAGGGATATATCATTTTTCAGTTTTCCTGTTATAACAATTGAACAGGCTACACAAATTTGAATTAGTTTACAAAGTTGTGCTTTGCGTTTCTTTTCTTTAGATGAAAATATTTTCTTGCTTACTTTTCGATATATTGCTTTTCAGTTTTCCTGTATTCCTAATTGAGCGAGTGGCACACATGTTATTTAGTTTACAAAGTAGTGCTTTGCTTTTATGTACTTTTGTTGGAAACTTTTTCCTGTTTTGAACAAGTTTGGGTTAGGGTTAGGGTTAGGGTTAGGGTTAGGGTTAGGGTTAGGGTTAGGGTTAGGGTTAGGGTTAGGGTTAGGGTTAGGGTTAGGGTTAGGGGCTTAGGGTTAGGATTAGGATAATATCACTTTTCAGTTTTCCTATATTCCTAATTGAGCGAGCCACACACATATGATTTAGTTTACAAAGTAGTGCTTTGCGTTTCTGTTCTACTGTTGGAAACTTGTTTTTGTGCTGTACAGTGTGATATATCACTTTTTAGTTTTCCTGTTATAATAATTGAAAGGGCAACACGTATGTGAATTATTGTTAGGGTTAGGGTTACTGGTTAGAGTTAGGGTTACGGTTATGGGGTTAGGGTTAGGGGGTTAGAGTTAGGGTTATGGTTAGGGTTAGGGTTATATCACTTTTCAGTTTTTCTGTTATAATAATTGGACAGGCGACATGTATGTGAATTATTTTACAATGTTTTGCTTTTTATGCGTTTCTGTTCTTTTGATGAAAACTTGTTTCTTTGCCGCACAGTTCGATATATCACTTTTCAGTTTTCCTGTATTCCTAATTGAGCGAGCGACACACATGTGATTTAGTTTAAAAAGTAGTGCTTTGCGTTTCTATTCTATTGTTGGAAACTTGTTTCTGTGCTGTACAGTGTGATATATCACTTTTCAGTTTTTCTGTATTCCTAATTGAGCGAGCAAAACACATGTGACTTAGTTTACAAAGTAGTGCATTGCGTTTATGTTCTTTCGTTGGAAACTTATTTCTGTTAGGAACAAGTTAGCATTAGGGATAGGGTTAGGGTTAGGGTTACGGGGTTAGAGTTATGGTTATGGTTAGGGTTAGGGTTAGGGTTATATCACTTTTCAGTTTTTCTGTTATTATAATTGAACAGGCGACACGTATGTGAATTAGGTAAAAAATTTGTGCTTTGCGTTTCTGTTCTTTGATGGAAACTTGTTTCTGTGCCCTACAGTGCGAGATAACACTTTTCATTTTTCCTTTTTTCCTAATATAGCGAGTGACACATATGTGATTTAGTTTACAAAGTAGTTCTTTGCGTTTATGTTCTTTTGTTGGAAACTTGTTCCTGTTAGGAATAAGTTAGGGTTAGAGATAGGGCTAGGTTTAGGGTAAGGGTTAGGGTTGGGGTAGGGTTAGGGTTAGGCTTAGGGTAAGGGTTAGGGGTTAGTGTTAGAGTTATTGTTAGGTTTAGGGGGTTAGGGTTAGGGTTAGGGTTACAGTTAGGGTTATATCTCATTTCAGTTTTCTTGTTATAAAAATTGAACAGGCGACACGTATGTGAATTAGTGGACAAAGTTGTGCTTTGTGTTTCTGTTCTTTCGATGAAAACTTGTTTCTTTCCGTACAGTTCGATATATAATTTTTCTGTTTTCCTGTATTCCTAATTGAGCAAGCGACACACATGTGATTTAGTTTACAACGTAGTGCTTTGCTTTTGTGTTCTGTCATTGGAAACTTGTTCCTGTGCTGTAGAGTGCACTATATCACTTTTCAGTTTTCCTGTATTCCTAATTGAGCGATCGACACACATGTGATTTTGTTTACAAAGTAGTGCTTTTCGTTTCTGTTCTTCTGTTGGAAACTTGTTTCTTTACTCTACAGTGTGACATATCACTTTTTAGTTTTCCTGTATTCCTAATTGTGCTAGCGACACACATGTGATTTAGTTTACAAAGTTGTGCTTTCTGTTTCTGTTCTTCTGTTGGAAACTTGTTTCTGTGCTGTACAGAGTGATAAATTACTTTTCAGTTTTCCTGTATTCCTAATTGAGCAAGTGACACACATGTGATTTAGTTTACAAAGTAGTTTTTTGCGTTTATGTTCTTTCATTGGAAACTTGTTCCTGTGCTGTACAGTGTGTTATATCAATTTTAAATTTTCCTGTTATAATAATTGAACAGGTGACATGTATGTCATTTAGTTTACAAAGTAGATCTTTGCGTTTATGTTCTTTCTTTGGAAACTTGTTCATGTTAGGAACAAGTGAGGGTTAGGGTTAAGGTTAGGGTTAGGTTTTAGGGTTAAGGTTAGGGTTAGGATTAGGGTTAGGGGCTTAGGGTTAGGGTTAGGGTTATATCACTTTTCAGTTTTCCTGTTATAATAATTGAAAAGGGGACACGTATGTGAATTAGTTTACAATGTTGTGCTTTGCATTTCTCTTCTTTCGATGGAAACTTGTTTCTGTGCAGTACAGTGCGAGATAACACTTTTCAGTTTACCTGTATTCCTAATGGAGCAAGCGACACACATGTGATTCCGTTTAAAAGTAGTCCTTTGCTTTTCTGTTCTTTCGTTTGAAACTTCTTCCTTTTCTGTAAAGTGCGTTATATCACTTTTCAGTTTTCCTGTTATAATAATTGAACGGGCGACACGAATGTGAATTAGTTTACAAAGTTGTGCTTTGCGTTTCTGTTCTTTCGATGGAAACTTGTTTGTGTGCCATACAGTGCGAGATAACAGTTTTCCTGTATTCCTAATTGAGGGAGCGATACACATGTGTTTTAGTTTACAAAGTAGTGCTTTGCATTTTTTTTTCCTATTGGAAACTTGTTTCTGTGCTGTAAAGTGAGATATATCACTTTTCAGTTTTCCTGTTATAATAATTGAACGGGCGACACGTATGTGAATTAGTTTACAAAGTTGTGCTTTGAGTTTCTGTCCTTTCAATGAAAACTTTTTTCTTTGTCATACATTTCGATATATCGCTTTTCAGTTTTCCAGTATTCCTAATTGAGGGAGTGACACACATGTGATTTAGTTTACAAAGCAGTGCTTTGCGTTTATGTTCTTTCGTTGGAAACTTGTTCCTGTTAGGATCAAGTTAGGGTTAGGGTTAGGCTTAGGGTTAGGGACTTAGGGTTATGGTTAGGGTTATATCACTTTTCAGTTTTCCTGTTATAATAATTGAACAGGCGACACTAATGTGAATTAGTTTAGAACGTTGTGCTTTGCGTTTCTGTTCTTTCGATGTAAAATTGTTTCTGTGCAGTAAAGTGCGAGATAACACTTTTCAGTTTTCCTGTATTCCTAAATGAGCGAGCGACACACATGTGTTTCCGTTTAAAAGTAGTGCTTTGCTTTTATGTTCTTTCATTTGAACCTTGTTCCTGTGCTGTAGAGTGTGATATATCACTTTTCAGTTTTCCTGTATTCCTAATTGAGCGAGCGACACATATGTGATTCCGTTTACAAAGTAGTGCTTTCCTTTTATGTTCTTTCGTTGGAAACGTTTTCCTGTAAGGAACAAGTTAGGGTTAGGGTTACGGTTCGGGTTAGGTTTAGGGTTAGGCTTAGCGTTAGGGTAGCTGTAGAGTGCGATATACCACTTTTTAGTTTTCCTGTATTCCTAATTGAGGGAGCCACACACATGTGATTTAGTTTACAAAGTAATGCTTTGCGTTCATGTTCTTTCGTTGGAAGCAAGTTAGTAAACTTGTTCCTAAACTGTTAGGAACAATTTAGGTTTAGGGTTAGGGTTAGGGTTAGGCGTTAGGGGTAGGGTTAGGGCGTTAGGGGTAGGGTTAGGGTTAAGGTTAGTAGGTTAGGGTTAGGGTTAGGGTTAGGGTAAGGTTTTAAGGTTATAGTTAGCGTTACGTTTAGGTTTAGATGTAGGGGGTTAGGTTTATGATTAGGGTTAGGGTTAGGGTTAGGATTAGGGTTAGTGTTATATCACTTGTCCGTTTTCCTGTTATAATAATTGAACAGGCGACACATATGTGAATTAGTTTACGAAGTAGTGCTTTGTGTTTCTGTTCTTTCGATGGAAACTTGTTTCTGTGCTGTACAGTGTGAGATAACACTTTTCAGTTTTCGTGTATTCCAAATTGAGCGTGTGACACACATGTGATTGAAAGACCTCCCGAAGGGTATCTTCTGTCTGGGAGATCCCTCCCCTAGGACCAAGGAGACCAATTTGGATGCAAACAGCAAGAGGCTTTTATTTTGATACACGGGTATCCGGGGCGACAAAGTCTCTTGGAGGACTTTGTGGGCCCCCTGAGGTGAAAGGTGGGCTTTTTATAGGGTCTCAGAGCAAAAGCACATGTACAGAAGCGAGAAGCATAGTTACAGAGAACTGATTGGTACATTTACATAAAACTGCAATTTGAGTCAGATTTTGGCAGGGACACCATAATATCAGGAACTGGGTTGTCGGAAAGGTCATGATGACTCTCAATCTTGGGACTGCCACCTGTTGTTTGTCTTAGGGCTCTTATCTCAGCTGGAACAGTCTTACTATTTGTCTTAGGGCTTATCTCAACTGGAACAGTCTCACAAACTTCTCATATGCGTGGTCAGCACAAATTGATTTTTGGCTCAACTGGGGCAGCCTTGACCGCATATATCCAGCAGCTGGGTCTCTTCAGGAAGTTTCTAGTTCCCTCCCTAGCCTTCCCTCCCTAACCCACAGAGTTTCTCAAAACAGTGGTAGCTTTCAGAGTTTCTCAAAACAGTGCTGTACAAAATGATATTAGCTGCTTCTAACTTTTGGTGAGGCGGGGGTCTTTCATTCCCCCCTTTTTCTTCTAACTTAGAATGGAATCTTTCATTCTAGGGCCTAGGGAGAGTTAATTTCTGTCTCCTGCTGTTTGAACTGATGATACTGTTGGGTTAATACCAATGCTTGTATAACAGAAAGCTGATCTTTTATAAACTGGATCAGCCGATTTAGGATGCAAGGCCCAAATGACAGAATCAGGAGGACTATGATTAGGGGGCCCATGAGGGAGGAGACAAGGGTGGTGAACCAGGGGGCTTTGTTGAACCAACTCTCGTACCAGGTTTGTCCCTCCTTGAAGAGTTTTTCTCTTTGGCTTAGTCTTTCTCTAAGCTTGGCCATATTATCTCTAACCAAGCCAGTATGGTCGGCATAAAAACAGCATTCTTCCTTTAAGGCTGCACACAACCCTCCCTCCTTTAGGAAGAGGATGTCCAGCCCCCTTCGGTTTTGTAAGACCACTTCTGACAGAGAGGTTAAGGACTTTTCTAAAGCACTTACTGATTCTTCTAATGCCTGTAAGTCGGTATGCATAGCCTGTTGCAGCTGTTGGAATTGATTGGTTGCTGTCAAGGCGGTGGCCCCTGTCCCAATTCCGGCGGCAATGCCTCCAACTGTTAGCCCTCTTAGCATTATTGCCAAAGTCAAAGAAATGGGTTCTCTATGGTACCGAATTTTTCCCTCTAAGTGTCTGTAAACGTAGTCTGGCTCGTGATATAATATTTTAGGCCATAATTCGATGAGAACACAAAAGTCAGACCCAGTGTTCCAGCCTTGGGCCGATATACAGGGGGGTTAGGCCAGTATTGCATGCCCAGAAGGTACTAGTGGGGCCAACCAGGTAGTAATTTCCTGTTTTATTTCTAGCAATGGAATTGCATAGTTGCTGATAAGCAGCAGGTATTGTTCCGACACAAAGTCCCTGCCCAGACACTTTGGATAAGGTTAACTTATGTTGGGCAGAGGGATAGCAGTTCACTGGAGGGCTAGTATGGTTAGAAAAATTGCTCATTATAGCCAATCCTTAGTAATAGGGTGGAGTTGAAACCAGGCATAGCCAACATTCTTGGGTCTTGTTAGGATCAGAGTGATTTAACACCTGATAGGCTCCTTTAACTAGATTAAGAAGTCTATCTCCTGACCCAGGCCTCTGAGGCTGCATAGTGGGGCCCATGGCAGTTGGGCCAGGGGAAGAAACAGAAGTATTTGGAGCTGTTGGCAACAGGAGTGGAGGTCTTGGTTGAGAGGGCCTCCTTTGATCCGATAAGACCAGGTTAGGGCCCACAGTAGTAGGTAAGGTCTTTTTAAGCCTAATTCTAAAAGTGAGTCCTATATCTTTTTGACCTTTATAAACCCTAAGACCCCATCTAAAACCTTGGGACGTCCAAGTCTGTTGTTTGGCTTGGGGAGTAAATTGAATTAACAGGGGATTGCACCATCCTTTGGTTGTGCTCTGGGGATTACACACTCCCGATACTGCTCTCTGGAGAGTCATATGTCCCCTGCTTTTTCTTTTTACTGTAATATAATCCCAGGAAGAGGAAGGCTTCCAATAAGTGTCCCCCGAGGTTTCATAGCCCCATGAGGCACAAAAATACTGATCTGCCCACCCACATTTATAATTGAGAGCTCTACTCCGATGTGTGCCAGGACAGATATAAATACCTCCTACCCCACTGCCGTAAGGACCCAGTAAAAGGGCCCTCCCGACTGAATTGATACAACTTGGATCGGTGGCCCATCCTGGGGTTTTTCGTTCAGGTGCTTGGCCCCCAGGTAGGGGCCAAAAAATATCAGGAACTGCCCAATCGGTGTCTACTCCAAGGGCAAGGGCACAGAGATCCACCTCTAAATCTGGCCAGTGGGGCTGGGCCCCAATAGAGGAGCTTGTGTTAACAATATCCCCAGCCTGATTTTCAATGACCCATGTATAATTATAAACCTGATGTGGGGAAGCATGGGCTACTCCTAGACTTAGAGTGAAACATAAGCTTATTAGGGTTCCCCACGAGTCAGTCTTATCTTTAATGGATTTTGAGTGCGGTGAAGCTTCCATTTTTTAGTCGAGTCGGTGTCCTTTTCTTGGGCCTCTAGGTTGGCTGCCTTAGCGTGGGAGGCGTGGACCCAGGTGGCGATGCCGTCTACCTTTATGGCGGTGGGTGTTGTCAGCAACACGGTATAGGGTCCTTTCCAGCGCGGTTCCAAGTTCTTGATCTGATGCCGCCGGACCCAAACCACGTCCCCGATTTGGAACCGATGTGGCACCGTTGGCTGATTCAGTTGTTCCCTATATGCTGCCGCCAGGGGTCTCCAGACCTCTCGTTGTACAATTTGCAGAGCCTGCAAATGAGCTTGGAGAGAAGGTGTATCAGCAAAAGAGGCTATATCAGAGTCAAAGAAATGAACAGCTGGTGGTGGGGCACCATAAAGAATCTCAAAAGGAGTGAGTCCATGAGGGCCCGGCATATTCTGGGCCCTATACAATGCTAAGGGGAGGAGGGTCACCCAGTCTCTAGTGCCAGCTGCAAGCGTCAATTTGGTTAAAGTCTCCTTAATAGTTCTGTTCATGCGTTCTACCTGTCCTGAGCTCTGGGGGTGGTATGCACAATGTAGTTTCCAATCAATCCCCAGCAATGTGGCCACTGACTGACTTACCTGGGAGACGAAAGCAGGTCCGTTGTCGGAACCCAGTGCCTCTGGCATACCATACCTGGGGAAGATTTCTTCCAGAAGCTTTTTGGTGACAACTTTGGCAGTTTCATGTTTGGTAGGGTAGGCTTCTACCCATCCAGAAAAAGTGTCCACAAATACCTGTAAAAAACCGGTATCCATAGAGTCCAGGCTTTACCTCGGTGAAGTCAATCTCCCAATGGGTGCCGGGGTGGTGTCCTCGAACTCTGGCCCCCGAGCCTATCTTGTTGTGACCTGCGTTGACTCGGGTGCATGCCGTGCATTTCTCAGTTACCTGTTGTAGAATCCTATCCTTCCCCAATAAATAATGGGTGTCCTCCTCCCTTGCAAGGAGGGTTTTCATCTTTTTGTAACTCAGGTGGGTTAGCTTATGGAGATAATCAATCAAGAAATAGGTCATCCGTTGAGGCCACACTGGTTTTCCCTTCAGTATCCATCTCTGAGTCTCGGGTTGGTAGGTGGCCCCCATTCCTTTTAGAAGAACTTGGTCTTCTTCACTATAATGGAAGTGGGATTTTCGAATAGGGGGAATCTCTGCCTCGGCTGCCTTTATGGCTAAAAGTTGGGAGACATCTGAGTTCCCTCTCATCGCCACCTCCCGGGCAGTTACATCCGCTAAGCGGTTGCCTTTGGCTTCTCGGCTGTCCCCCTTTTGGTGGCCAGGACAGTGGATGACACTCAATTTTGAGGGCAGAAATAATGCTTCAAGTAGGGCCAGTATTTCAGTTTTGTTTTTAATTTGTTTTCCTTCTGAGGTAAGCAACCCTCTTCTCCGATATATTTCCCCATGGATGTGGGCAGTGGCAAAGGCATAGCGACTATCAGTATAAAAGTTGAGCTTCTTACCTTCCGCCATTCGGAGGGCCTGTATTAGGGCAACGAGTTCAGCCCGCTGTGCCGAAGTGCCAGGTGGTAGGGCCCTAGCCCAAATTACCTTCGTCTTGGTGGTGACTGCGGCCCCTGCTCTCCATTCTCCGTTGTCCAGAAAACTGCTCCCATCGGTGTACCAGGTGAAGTCAGCATCAGGGAGGGGCTGGCCGGTCAGGTCAGGCCGGGTGCCATGTACCTCTGCGAGTATCTGGAGACAGTCATGAGTTTCTGGCCCCTCTGGTAGGGGAAGCAGTGTTGCCGGATTTAGGGCTACCATGGGACCAAAATATACTCGATCAGTGTCCAGCAGTAGAGCCTGATAGTGGGTCACACGGGCATTGGAAAGCCATCTGGAGGTTGTTTAATCAGGGCTCCTACTGCATGAGGAGCCAGAATCGTTATTGGCTGCCCCATAGTCAGCTTGCCAGAGTCTTTAATCAAGAGGGCAATTGCTGCCACCATCCTCAAACAAGGGGGCCATCCTGAGGCCACTGGGTCCAGTTTCTTGGACAGATAGGCAACCGGGTGCCTCCATGGTCCAAGTTTTTGAGTCAGAACTCCTTTAGCATATCCCTGTTTTTCATCCACAAACAACTCAAAGGGCTTGTTTAAGTCCGGCAGCCCTAGGGCAGGGGAGGTCAGCAGAGCCTCTTTTATGGCTGCATAGGCTTTCTGCTGCTCATCCCCCCAAGTGGAGAGAGTCCCTTGTTTGGTAAGTGGGTAAAGTGGCGCAGCCATCTCCACAAATCCTGGGATCCAAAGGCGGCAAAACCCCGCAGTACCCAGGAATTCCCTTAATTGCCTCGGGTTTTTGGGAACCGGAATTTTCAAAATTGTCTGTTTCCGTGCCTCTGTCAGCCATCTCTGTCCATCTCTGATCTGATAGCCTAAGTATGTAATCTGCCTCTAGCATATTTGGGCCTTTTTACCTGAGGCCCGGTATCCTAGAGTTTCCAAGGTCCTCAAAAGGGCCTTTGTTCCCTCTTTACATTTTTCCTCAGTTTCTGCTGCCAGGAGGAGGTCATCCACATATTGGATCAAAATCAAGTCAGGGTGATGAACCCTGAAATCTGCCAGGTCCCGATGTAACGCCTCATCAAATAAGGTGGGGCTGTTTTTGAACCCCTGCGGGAGTCTGGTCCATGTAAGCTGACCCGATATTCCTAATTCTAGATCCTTCCATTCGAAGGCAAAAATGGGCTGACTCTGAGGGTGTAGCCTCAAGCAAAAGAATGCATCCTTAAGGTCTAGTACCGTATACCAGGTATACCTCGGAGGAAGCCCAGTTAACAAATTATATGGGTTGGGAACTGTAGGGTGTATGTCCTCCACCCTTTTGTTGACTTCTCTCAAGTCCTGCACCGACGGTAGTCTTCCGTCCCTGGCTTTTTAACTGGGAGGTGAGGTGTATTCCAGGGGGATTGACAAGGTACTAAGATGCCCTGATCTAAAAGCCTCTTTATGTGAGGCCTAATTCCTTGGTAAGCCTCATGCAACATTGGGTATTGCTTGATGGAAACAGGAGTTGCTGATGCTTTTAAAGTGACCATCAAGGGCAGCTGCTGAGTTGCGAGACCCATTCCTCCTGTTTCTGCCCAGACTAAAGGGAACTCTTTTAGCCAATTAGTCATTTCTTGCGGCTAAGGCCTTTCAAGTTCATGAAGTCTGTACTCATCTTCTAGATTTATGGTTAACACATGTAAAGGCTGTCCCTGGGGCCCAGTAACATGGGCCTTATCTTCTTCAAAGTGGATTTGTGCCCTAAGCTTTGTCAATAGGTCTCTCCCCAACAGAGGATAAGGGCAATCAGGTACATGTAGGAAGGAATGGGTTACCTTACCGGTGGCGAGTTGCACTTTTCTTTCAGTGGTCCATCGGTACCTCCTCCCGCCAGTGGCTTCTTGAACCCAGGCTGACTTGTTAGTTAGAGGTCCCGGTGAGGTGGTGAGGACCGAATGTTGAGCTCCGGTGTCCACCAGGAAGGTAACAGATTGCCCCCACATTGAGGGTTATCCTGGGTTCAGGGGGGGTGCTCCTGACCCTGACCCCCTAGTCCTCTAAATTGAGGAGGGTAGCCTGGGGCCTAGATCTTCTTGGTCCCTTTGGTTTCTTTGGGCAATCCCGGGCCCAGTGTCCCTTCTCTTTACAAAAGGCACATTGATCTGGGTTTAGTGATGGGCCCCTGCGGCCTCTTGGTTCTTGCCTATCCTGTCTCTGTCCTGTCACTACAGTGGCCAACAATTTAGTAAACTCTTTATTTCTCTTACGTTCTCTCATAGTCTCTCTTCCCTCTGCTTCTTTTCTTAGCCTTTCATCTCTTTCTTCCTGTGTTTCTCTCTTATTAAAAATTCGCTCTGCCTCCTTCAGCAAATCCTGCACCATACTCTCTCTCAAATTTTCAAGCCTCTCTAACTTCTTTCTAATATCTAAGGCTGATTGCCAGATGAAAGACATGGCTATATTAGTAGCTTGGTCTGGATCTTCTGGGTTATAGGGAGTGTACATACGGTATGCCTCCTTGAGTCGTTCTAGGAAGGCAGAGGGAGATTCATCAGATTTCTGGGTCACTAGCTTAACCTGGGCCAAATTAGTTGGGCGCCTTGCAGCCCACGGAGACCCGCTATGAGCAACTGGTGATAGAGACGTAGGTGTTCCCTACCGCGTTCAGTGGAGAAATCCCAATTGGGCCGTTCCAAGGGGACAGCGGCATCAATCCTGTGTGGCAACTGGGTGGGCTGTCCATCATCTCCTGGGACTTTTTTGCTCGCTTCCATGATGACCCGCTGCTTTTCTTCGGTGGTCAACAGGGTCTGGAGCAACTGTTGGCAATCGTCCCAGGTGGGTTGGTGGGTCACTAGAATAGACGCGATTAGTGCTGTGAGCCTAGAAGGGTCCTCTGAGAAAGAGGGGTTATTATTTTTCCAATTATATAAGTCAGACGCGGAAAAGGGCCAGTATTGGAGTTGACGATCAGGCCCTGTTTGCAGAGGAAAGGCCTGAGAGGAGGGGTCGGGAGGAACTTCCCGACGCCCCAAATCGCCTTGCCACTGGGGACGAGGTGGGTTCTTCCTGGGATTCCCGTCTAGTCTAGTAGCCGCCCCCTCTGGTTCCTGTACGGGGGGGTCTGGGTTTCTGTAAGGAGGGGGCTGTTCAGTCAAAAGGTCCAGAAGAGGGCCATCGTCTGCCGGCAGTACTGGGGGTGTCTTCTTATGCCTAGAGGTCTCTCCTGGAGCCGGTTTCATGAGGACCGGGTAAAGTGTGGAGTTAGCTGGGGTTGGAACCAGTGGAGGAGGGATGGAAGGAGCTGATGGGGTAGGTTTCCGGTAAAGGGAAAAGAAAGGCTTCACCCATGGTGGGGGGTCTCTGACCAGAGACTCCCATGTGATGATATAGGGAACCTGATCAGGGTGTCCATGGGGTCCCGGATCCATGATCTTAGCTTTCACCTATAAAATAATGTCCAGGTTAAAAGTGCCATCTCGTGACCAGCCTACATCAAAGGTTGGCCACTCGGATGAACAGAGGGTGTCCCATTTTCCTTTCCGCACTTCCACTGAGAGATTGCTGGCGATGTCTTGAACTTCCTTGAAGTGCTGCAGAGTCAAACTTTTGGGGGTAATAACAGTTTGTCCCATATTATCAGATAGATAAAAAACACTTATTACACTTACTACAAAAATTAGACAGACAAAACACAACACAAGCCGTGCGGCACGAGAACGACGCAACACTGAAAGCCAAAATTCAGATGGAGACTGCGTCGGAGGTCCGGTTCCTCCGTCTCCCTGATGAAGCACGTAGCCTTCGAACTGGGGCAGAGCCCCAAAAAGTCCGGGTCGACTCGTGCTTCTAACCAAATGGGGAGCCAAGAAATTGGCCCCCTTCCCTATGAGAGTCTGTGGGACTCGAACCCACGCAAACCCTCTCACTCCTGAGACGTCTCCCAGGAGCTACGGAGAGAAAGTTTCAGTTCGTCAACTCCTTTCAATCGCCACCCTGTCCTCAGGGGGACTCTAACCCCCTGACTTTGGTGGGACTCTAACCCACCAGTAGCAGAACAAAAAAAGCAGACTCTTAGACACAAGTTCAACACAGAACCACAAACACTGGGAGAAGCGGCCGGCTGGCAATCTTACCTCCCGATGGGGTCGGTGGTCCCTGGGTGAGGGTCTCGATCTCGCTGGGGCCTCCAAAATGAAAGACCCCCCGAAGGGTATTTTCTGTCAGGGAGATCCGTCCCCTAGGACCAAGGAGACCAATTCGGATGCAAACAGCAAGAGGCTTTTATTTTGATACACAGGTACCCGGGCGACAAAGTCTCTTGGAGGACTTTGTGGGCCCCCTGAGGTGAAAGCTGAGCTTTTCATAGGGTCTCAGAGCAAAAGCGCATGTACAGAAGCGAGAAGCATAGTTACAGAGAGCTGATTGGTACATTTACATAAAACTGCAATTTGAGTCAGATTTTGGCAGGGACACCATAATATCAGGAACTGGGTTGTCGGAAAGGTCATGATGACTCTCAATCTTGGGACTGCCACCTGTTGTTTGTCTTAGGGCTCCTATCTCAGCTGGAACAGTCTTACTATTTGTCTTAGGGCTTATCTCAACTGGAACAGTCTCACAAACTTCTCATATGCGTGGTCAGCACAAATTGATTTTTGGCTCAACTGGGGCAGCCTTGACCGCATATATCCAGCAGCTGGGTCTCTTCAGGAAGTTTCTAGTTCCCTCCCTAGCCTTCCCTCCCTAGCCCACAGAGTTTCTCAATACAGTGGTAGCCTTCAGAGTTTCTCAAAACAGTGCTGTACAAAATGATACTAGCTGCTTCTAACTTTTGGTGAGGCGGGGGTCTTTCAGTGATTCCGTTTACAAAGAAGTGCTTTGCTTTTCTATTCTTTCGTTGGAAACTTGTTCCTGTGCTGTAAAGTGCGATATATCACTTTTCAGTTTTCCTGTATTCCTAAATGTGTGAGCGACACACATGTTATTTAGTTTAGAAAGTAGTGCTTTGCTTTAATGTTCTTTCTTTCGAAACTTGTTCCTGTGCTGTACAGTGCATTATATCACTTTTAAGTTTTCCTGTATTCCTAATTGAACGAGCGACACACATGTGATTTAGTTTACAAAGTAGTGCTTTGCGTTTATGTCCTTTCGTTGGAAACATGTTCTTGATAGGAACAAGTTAGGGTTAGGGTTAGGGTTAGGATTAGGATTAGGGTTAGGGTTAAGGTTAGGGTAGGGTTAGGGTTAGGGTTAAGGGTTAGGGTTAGGGGTTAGGGTTAGGGGTTAGGGTTAGGTTTAGTGTTAGTGTGTTAGGGTTAGGGTTAGGGTTATATCACTTTTCAGTTTTCCTGTTATAATCATTGAACAAGCGACACGTATGTGAATTAGTTTATAAAGTTGTGCTTTGCATTTCTGTTCATTCGATGAAAACTTGTTTCTTTGCCTTACAGTTTGATATATCACTTTTCAGTTTTCCTGGATTCCTAATTGAGCAAGCGACAAACATGTGATTTAGTTTACAAAGTAGTGCTTTGCATTTAGGTTCTTTCGTTGGAAACTTGTTCCTGTTAGGAACAAGTTAGGGTTAGGGTCAGGGTTAGGGTTAGTGTTAGGGGTAGGGTTAGGGGGTTAGGTTTAGAATTAAGGTTAGGTTTAGGGTTAGGGGGTTAGTGTTAGGGTTAGTGTTAGGTTTAAGGTTATATCACTTTTCAGTTTTCCTGTTATAATAACTGAACAGGCGACACATATGTGAATTAGTTTACAAAGTTGTGCTTTGCGTTTCTGTTCTTTCGATGATAACTTGTTTCTTTCCCATACAGTTCGATATATCACTTTTCAGTTTTCCTGTATTCCTAATTGAGCGAGCGAGATACATATGATTCCGTTGAAAAGTAGTGCTTTACTTTTGTGCACTTTCGTTCGAAACTTGTTCCTGTGCTGTATTCCTAATTGATCGAATGAAACGCTTGTGATTTAGTTTAGAAAGTAGTGCTTTGCGTTTATGTTCTTTCATTGGATACTTGTTCCTGATAGGAACAAGTTAGGGTTAGGGTTAGGGTTAGGGTTAGGGTTAGGGTTAGGGTTAGGGTTAGGGTTAGGGTTAGGGTTAGGGTTTGGGTTAGGGTTAGGTTTAGGGTTAGGGGTTAAGGTTAGGTTTAGGGTTAGGGTTAGGGGCTTAGGGTTAGTGTTAGGGTTATACCACTTTTCAGTTATCCTGTTATAATACTTGAACAGGCAACACGAATGTGAATTATTTTACAAAGTTGTGCTTTGCGTTTCTGTTCTTTCGATGAAAACTTGTTTCTTTCCCTTACATTTCGATATATATCGCTTTTCAGTTTTCCTCTATTCCTAATTGAGCGAGAGTCACACATGTGATTGAGTTTACAAAGTAGTGCTTTGCATTTCTGTTCTGCTGTTGGAAATTTGTTTCTGTGCTGTACATTGTGATATATCATTTTTCAGTTTTCCTGTTATAATAATTGAATGGGCGACACATATGTGAATCAGTTTACAAAGTTGTGCTTTGCGTTTCTGTTCTTCGATTGAAACTTGTTCCTTTGCTGTACAGTTTGATATATCATTTTCAGTTTTCCTGTTATAATATTTGAATGGGCGACACGTATGTGATTTAGTTTACAAAGTTGTGCTTTGTGTTTCTGTTTTTTCCATGGAAACTTGTTTCTTTGTCTTACAGTGCGAGATAACACTTTTCAGTTTTCCTGTATTCCTAACTGAGCGAGCGACACACATGTGATTCCGTTTAAAAGTAGTGCTTTGCTTTTCTGTTCTTTCGTTGGAAAATTGTTCCTGTTATGAACAAGTTAGGGTTAGGGTTAGGGTTAGGCTTAGGATTAAGGTAGGGTTAGGGTTACGGTTAGGGATAGGGTTAGGGGTTAGGTTTAGGATTAGTGTCAGGGTTATGGTTAGGGGCTTAGGGTTAGGGTTAGGGTTATATCACTTTTCAGTTTTCCTCTTATAATAATCGAACAGGTGGCACGAATGTGAATTAGTTTACAAAGTTGTGCTTTGCGTTTCTGTTTTTTCGATGAAAACTTGTTTCTTTGCTGTACATTTCGATATATCGCTTTTCAGTTTTCCTGTATTCCTAAATGAGCAAGCGACACACATGTGCTTTAGTTTACAAAGTAGTGCTTTGCGTTTATGTTTTTCTGTTGGAAACTTGTTTCTGTGCTGTACAGTGTGACATATCACTTTTCAGTTTTCCTGTTATAATAATTGAACTGGCGACACGTATGTGAATTAGTTCACAAAGTTGTACTTTGCGTTTCTGTTCTTTCGATGGAAACTTGTTTCTCTGCCATATAGTGCGAGATAAAACTTTTCAGTTTTCCTGTATTACTAATTGAGCAAGCGACACAAATGTGATTCCATTTAAAAGTAGTGCTTTGCTTTTCTTTTCTTTCATTTGAAACTTGTTCCTGTGCTGTACAGTACATTATATCACTTTTCAGTTTTCCTGTATTCCTAATTGAATGAGTGGCACACATGTGATTTAGTTTACAAAGTAGTGCTTTGCGTTTATGTTCTTTAGTTGGAAAATTTTTCCTGTTAGGAACAAGTTAGGATTAGTGTTAGGGTTAGGGTAGGGTTAGGGTTAGGGTTAGGGGCTTAGGGTTAGTGTTACGGTTAGGGTTAGGGGTTATGTTTAAGGTTAGTGTTAGGCTTAGGGTTAGGGTTAGGGTTAGGGTTAGGTTAGGGTTAGGGTTAGGGTTAGGGCTTAGTGTTAGTGTTAAGGTTACGGTGAGGGGTTAGGGTAGGGTTAGGGTTAGGGTTAGGGTTAGGGGCTTAGGGTTAGGGTTAGGGTTATATCACTTTTCAGTTTTCCTGTTATAATAATTGAACAGGCGACAAGAATGTGATTTAGTTTACAAAGTAGTGCTTTGTGTTGCTGTTCTTCTGTTGGAAACTTGTTTCTGTGCTGTACAGTGTGATATATGACTTTTCAGTTTTCCTGTATTCCTAATTGAGGAGCAATA
>JAEOAE010002750.1:0-49973 GCA_036365155.1 Meriones psammophilus | reverse complement strand
AGGCTCATTACCTTATTGAAGAGATACTATAAAACCATGTGACCCTTTAGAACACTGAGTTTAAACTGAGAAAAGGACTGTAGACAAGCATGCCCACAACTAGACCTTATAATTCAAATTTAGACTTTCCAGAGTTCAAAACTATGAAAAGGTAAAGCCTTTGTTTATAAATCATTTGTCACTTAGCTCCAGCAGACTAAAACAAACAATAACAGTGCAGTCCACTACAGAAGGCACATAAATCATGAATCCATATTGATGTAAGTGTATGACAAATGTATTAACATTCTGATGAGGACTGTGTGTCAAGGTACTCAAGGGGGCACAGCGTATTAACTGTGTAGTAGAAAAGCCTGGAAAATAATGATTACAAGTAATCAAAGTGAAAGTATGTACCACCTGACAGGATACAGTGTGTGCCACTGTTGTGATAACCTTGTCCCAGTTTATGTATTGATCCATGAGAACACAGAGAGCTTAGAGAGAGTCTATCAATATAACTAACCTGGGATATTAGCCATATAGTACAGGATAACCATGGTACAACCCACAGACCTAAATAAACTAAGTAACATGGAGGGTAGAAGAAAGGATACTTGAATCCCACTAAGAAGGAGACAGACATGGGAAGTGGAGAGAGAGAGGAGGTGGGTGGGAGAGGGGGGTGAAGAGAGGAAAAGGAGGGGGGATCATGTGTGGGTAAAGTGGAGATGGGGGAGTAAGAGGGCTAAGAGAGAAGGGAAATTGGTGTTGAGGCATCTCTGAGACAAGATGAAGACCTGGAATTTTGGAGGTGCCTGGAAAGATATGAGGTTGACCCTGGCTGAGACTCCTAGCAGCAGGGATATTGAAACTGAAGTAGACACATTCTGTAGCCAGAGGAGGGAGGGGGACCCCAATCAACTCACAAATCCCTCGACCCAAATTTGTCACCTACAAGATATGCAGGAATAAAAGATGGAACAGAGATTGAAGAAATGGCCATCCAATGACTGACACAACTTGAGACCCAAACCATGGGAAAGACTCAACTTCTGACACTATTAATAATACTCTGCTATGCTTGTAGACAGGGGACTATCATAACTATCATCTGAGAGGCTTCATCCAACAGATAATGGAAACAGTTGCAGAGACCCACAGCCAAACAAACATTAGGCAGAATTTTGAGGGTCTTGTGGAAGAGTTAGAGGAAAGATTTAGGGAGCTGGGAGGGGGTAGTACACCACAAGACTTACATAGCCAGCTTACCTGGGACCATGGGGTCTCATAGAGACTGAACCACCAATAAAAGAACATGCCTGGACTAGTCCTAGGACCCCTCCAAATATGAAATTGATGGGCTGTTTGTCCTCAAGTGGGTCCCCTAACAACTAGATCAGGAGCTGTATCTGACTTGGGCTCCTATTTCTGTTCCTCCCTCTGGATCCCATTTTCCTAGCAGGGCTGCCTTGTTTTACCCCAGTGAAAGAGGACATACTTAATACTGATGTAACTTGATGTGCCAGGGTGGGTTGGTTGGGGGCTATCTGGGAAAAATGGGTGAGTGGGATGAGGGTGGGACTGAGAGTAGAGGAGGGAGTCGGGTTGTGAGTGGGATGTAAAATGAACAAATAAATAAATTAATGAAGACAAAATCCAACTGACCCACAGTCATCAAAAGTGACAGGATCACGAAAAAGATGATGGAACTATTCCATATTGAAAGAAACTAAAGAGATAAGAGAACAATACAACACTTAAATGTACCAACCTCCTCGACAATTTTGTGAGTAATAATATTGTCAACACAACCCAAATTAAATGTAATACTGTGTCAGCGTGAATTACCAAATTTGATAAGTGCACTGTCATTATGTAAGACAAAGTTCTTGTTTGTATAAAATCAACACTAAACCATTCTGAGTGACAGGGCATAAGTTCAGCAGCTTCCTCTCAAAATATGCAAAGTAACAGAGCAATTAACTGTACATACTTGGAACTATCTTCAAGTTTTTTATTGTTTCAAAATTGTTGTGGGGAAGCTGCACGTGGTCTTTAACTCCAGCACTTGGGAGGCAGAGGAAGATCTCTGTAGGTTCAAGGCCATCCTGGTCTACATAGGGAAGCCCAGGACAACTAGGTCTCTGTAGAGAGAATTTGTTTCAAAAAACCAAACTAAATAAAATTGTAAGGAGAACAATGTAACTGAAAACTGAACAAGATTAAAAACAAAGTTGATTCTCCACACTGGCAGTCTGGGTAAGAATTTGTCTGTAAGAGACTGAAAAATGAAATGACATGACATTTTGGAGCACCAAGAAGATTCTCTAAATACAGCCCACAGTCTTCTTTTTTATTGTGTATGTGTGGGGAGGTGGTTGTTCATGATGTGGGTAAAAGATACTAGTGAACACATGGGAAGGTCAGATGACAACTCTGTGCAATCATTTTTCCCTTCCACCTTTTCAGGAATTCAGGGATCAAACTCAGGTCTCCAGGCTTGCCCAGCAAGAGCCTTTATCTGCTAAGCCATCCTACCGATCTGCAAGCGATTCTCTTAAATGACCTCAATTAGGTAATAGTGAGAAAAAATGTGTAGGGTCCCTTCTCTTGAACAATTTCTTAGGGATGAATAAATAATAAAAAAGAGATGAGTAGAACATTAGTACACTAGTGCTACCAACGAAAAACAATCATCCAAACACAACCTAAGCACCTCCTGAGACAAGGGGCTGCTGGGCTGGTAGCTAAAATTCCTTGCAAGTGTAAAACTGAATTAAACCTGAAATAAAAGAGCTTTCCCAGTTCCACAGTAACCTTGTTATTACATCCTGATCATCTACACATAGCAACCCAAAGAAATACAAATAGGAAAATAAGCCCACATGAATCCTGTATACTCCTGGTTGTGCAAGTCCATCAAAGTATAAACAGCAATGTATATACCAAACTGTGCCTTAAGATGAATTCTCTGATGGAATAAAGAGAACAATCAAATCACTTGAAAGCTAAGTGAGAGAGAGCACCTGCAGTGGTTGGCTGGCTGTCTTTACTTAAGAAGAGTCATTTCATTCTGGAATGCCGGTACATATGTCCTGAAACAATAGTCCTAGAAATGTTTCAAGGTGCAAGAATCCTGTGGCCTTTCCCAGCAGCAAGTGCTCATTCCACTGGGATGTCCAAACTCCCCCACCCCACCCACCCAAGGCCTGGCAGGAGGCAATGCCAGACTCTCTGCACTTCCTTTCCGGGAGGATTGGCCCCAGTATCACTCTTCTTCAGCATGCAGGGCTCAAGTGTATCCCTAGGAACTCTGCACAATGCTCCCCAGCCTCCCAACCGCTGTGGCCAGAGGGCACAGTACTGGGTACTAGCAGCCACCACAGAAGCTCTTGATGGAATGCGGGCAGACTCTCCCAACCCGCCCAGCCCGCCAACCCCTGGTTGTACCGCCCCAGCCTTGCCTCGCGACCCCCATCCTGCGGGTCCCTCACACACCCCCACATCCAGCTAGGCTCGGCTGCTCCGTGATGGCTGACACCCGTGGGCCTGCTGCTCCTCCACCGCGGGACCCAACCCTCTCTCCTCCCCGCCTCCCAGCCGCGATGCCAGGCCCAGCACCATCTAGCCCACTGGATGGCTGCTGGGGGCGGAGGAGGAGCCCAGACGCGGGGCGGGGGAGGAGCCTGTAGGCGGAGGCGGAGCCCGAGAGACAGAAGCAGAGCGGGGGGGGGGGCGGAGGCGGAGCCTGGGGGTAGAAGGAGCCCAGGGGCAGAAGGAGGAGCCTAGGGGTAGAAGGAGGAGCCCGAGGGCAGAAGGCGGAGCCCGAGGGCGGAAGGTGTAACCAGGGGCGGAGCCTGAGGCAGAGGCGGAGCCTGGTGGGGCAGAGGCGGAGCCCAGGCGGCGCCTGCCCCAGCGCTTCTCCTGGTCTCAGCCTACCATGATGAAGTAGTCCACTAGCCTAGCCATGACCGCAGCCACCGTGCCTGGGAAGAGGGTTCCCATCGCCAACCCCCGCCGCCGCCGCCACTGCTGCTGCTCGCCAGGCCCAGGAGAAGCTCGGCATTTTCCCTTCAGCATCTGTAGCCATAGCAACGGCGCTTCGGTAATGCTTGACAATGGAGGCGCACACTGCGCCTGCGCCATGCCTCGCACCCGCCCTTCCCCCCGCCCCACCCGAGAGGGCTTGGCCTTCGGGTTCCTCCCAGGCCACTCGGACCAGCAGCTCGGGAAGTGTGCGGCTGCACTGAGGTGGAGCTCTTAGAGGCCGCCCTCTGCCTCAATGCCCCCCTCCCCTATTCTTTATTCTCCTGGAGCGGGGGTCTTTCCTTCCGCCTTTTCTCTCCCTTTTACATTGGGGTGAGAAGCGCGTGGAGGGCACGGGGTCACTTGGAAAGTTTGCTCTTCTCTGCCGCATGCTTGCCACTTCCGCCCTCTGCTGGAAACTTGGAATTTGCACCGCCGAGGCTTTTGGCTGCACGTTTCCTGTTTATGTTTTGCAGATGGGAATTTTAGAAACAAGACACCGAGCTGGCGGGGGAAGAAAAGACTTGTGCAATCTTCAGAGGCACCTGGGCTGGGAGCGTTCACCTTGGGCTTTTCCTCTGAGTGCCCAAGAGAGTTGGGTTCCTCCTAGGAACAGGGCATCAGGGCATCCCAGGGATCCTCCTAAAATGGCCCTGTATCCTCCCCCACAGCCCCGCCCGCCTGACTTTCAC
The DNA here is from genome assembly GCA_036365155.1 of Meriones psammophilus. Taxonomy (NCBI): domain Eukaryota; kingdom Metazoa; phylum Chordata; class Mammalia; order Rodentia; family Muridae; genus Meriones; species Meriones psammophilus. The sequence goes on along the minus strand of JAEOAE010002750.1, from coordinate 45,273 downwards.
TGTTTTTTTTTTTTTTTGTTTCAAGGTTCTGGTAGCTGAAGCAGGGATTAACTTCCAAGTTGCTCTACTGCAAAAGCACAATCAAATCAATTCATGGGGCTCTTTGTCCAGTCTAGAGATTATCCAAGTCGATTGAGTTTCTTTTTTATATTGTTTTTTTAATTTTTATTAATTACAATTTATTCACTTTGTAGCCCCCTGTAGCTCCCTCCCACCTCCCCTCCCAATCCCACCCACTCTCCCCTTTCTCCACCCACTCCACCCATGCCCCTCCCACAGTCCACTGATAGGGGACGTTTTCCTCCCCTTCCTTCTGATCCTAGTTTATCAGGTCTCATCAGGACTGGCTGCATTGTCTTCCTCTGTGGCCTGGTAAAGCTGCTTCCCCCTCAGGGGGAGGTGATCAAAGAGCAGGCCAACCAGTTCATTTCAGAAACAGTCCCTGTTCACAAAATATCCACTACTGATGTTTTCAAATTTGGCTGGCACAACACTTGGATGAGTTTACTTTGTCACTTCTTAATGATTTTGAAGTTTTAGTAGTTGAATATGTACCCAAATTAAGACTGAAGTTTTTAGAACCTGTGGTTTAGAAATTATCTTTGTGAGGACATCATTCACAGAGGGGTTTGATCCTTAACATGTCATATATAGTAGATGATAATGTGCTTAGTGCAACACATACACCCTCTGCCAATGACAAGCAGAAAGCTAGTGACTAGAGCTGTGAACTCAGAGTCATGAGCTCAGCTGCTCTGATTGACTAGTTCGCTTTTATGGGCCAGCGTTTCCCTTCCCGATTCTGTGCTGGTGATTGAACTTATGGTCTCAATAATGCTAGGAAAGCCTTCTACCATTAAGCTATATTCCCAGTGACAGGGCAGACTTTTTCAGCAGGGGTCTGAATGGGTTGGGCTGGGCCATGCTCTAAGAATTGAAACTGAGGGGTACTTTAACTCAGAGCATCCTTTGTAAATGGCTGCTAGTCAGCAGAGGAGTCAGCATAACTGAAGTGATGAAGAGTAGGTTGTTAAAAAAAAAGAGTAGGTTGTTTTTCCAAATAATTAAAGCAAACAAAACAGCCGACACCAATCATGTCCTTGGGAGCTCTTCCTCCACCTTTTCAGTAAAGAGAATCTCACTTACTCCAGAGACAGCCTGTTCCAAGGCTCAACAGCAACGTTAGAAAGAGCTTCCTTATGAAGTCAGGGTTGGCTCCCTGTAACTGCCCTTGTGTTCTCTGAAGCTACCACAAGGGGAGGGACACCACATGACTGTGTCTGATTTTTAAAAATTATTATTGTCGGGTTTTTTCTCTCAGTTTTACCTATTTTTTTTTTAATTTGGGGTAAGGGACTGAAGTGATGACTACGCAGTTCAGAGCACTGGATTGCTCATCCAGAAGACCACATCCAGTAGACCAGATTTGACTCCAAGCATTCGCTTGACAATTCAAAACCATAACACCAGGTACATGATATCCTCCCCTGATCTCCTCCAGAAACAGGCATGCATGTGGCACATGAACATGCAAAATCCATACACATAAAATAAACAATCTTTTTATACTTGGAATAAATTTATATATCATGAAAGTAAATATACACTCCAGTGGCATTTAATATTGTTCACCATTGGACAAGGAATACAGCTGTCTTTTTTGTTTCAAGCCATTTTCATCACCCACCCAAAATCTATTAAATATACACTACCATTTCTCTCTCTAGGCCCTGGCAATAACCACTCACTTTCTGATTCTATGGGTTTGCCTGTTTCCTATAACTTGAATTAATCTTGTCTTGAATATTGTTTCCTAGGTTTTTGGGTTTTGCTTTTTGGTTGGTTGGTTAGTTGATATTTTGAGAAAGGGTTTCTCTGTGTAGCCTTGGATGTCCTGGAACTCTCTTTGTAAACAAGGCTGGCCTTGAACTCACAGAGATCTCCCTGCCTCTGCCTCCTGAGTGCTTGGATTAAAGGCATGAGCCATCACACCAGCACCTGGCTTGATTCCTAGTTTTATCCCTGATGTATCATTAGGACTGCCTTGTACTACATCAGAGCATCAGTACTGCATTTTCCCTTACTACTGAATAACGCTCTACTGTACGTAGACAACAATGATTTGCTTATCCACTGGTAGTTTGGGGCATTCTTTCTGTCTATCACCATGACCATGTATAGAAAATATGTGAGTGGGTCTAAAGAGATGTCTCAGTGGCTAAGAGCACTGGTTGCTCTTTCAGAGGTCCTCAGTTCAATTCTCACCACCCACATCATAGTTCATAACCATCTATACTAGAATGTGATGCCCTCTTCTGGCATACAGGTGTACACGTATGGAAAATAAATCTTAAAAAAAAAATGTCTCTGAGTACCAATTTGGAATTCTCTTGGTATATCCTTAGGAGTAGCACTGCTGGACAGTGGTGAATTACATATGGTAATGACTTTACCTACCAGCACTGAACAAGGATTCTAACTTTATTTCAAACTTTATATCTTTGTCAACACTTGATTTCTTGTTTCTTTTTTTTTTTCTTAATATTATAAGCATCTTAAGAGGTATGGATTACTTTTTGTTTGTTTGTTGGGGGTTTTTGTTGTTTTGGTTTAGTTTTTGTTTGCTTGCTTTTTAAGACAGGGTTTCTCTGTGTAGCCCCTGGCACTCACTCTGTAGACCAGGCTGGCCTCAAACCCATCGATCTGTCTGCCTCATACTCCTGAGTGAGTGCTGGGATTAATGGAGTGCCCACAACTGCCTGGCCAAATAAGTATGAATTATTAACTTTTGCTGTTGCTTTTAAGACAGGGTCTCACTAGAGACCTAACTAATCTGTAACCTAGTTTACTCTTTTTTTTCCTAGTTTACTCTTAAACTCTGTATACTCCTGCCTAATTTTCACCCCCAATACTGAGGTTAACAACATGGAATTGACCACCAGGTCTAGCTGAGGAGATGTCTTACTGTCCTTCTGATTTATATTTCTTTAATGACTCACAGTGTTCACCATTTTTTCTTGTGTATGTCTGCCATTTCTAAATCTTCCTTAGAGAAATGTCTAGTCAAGTCCTTTGCCTAACCACACCCTTACCCCACCCTGCTGAGGCTCCAAACCTTGGCTTCTCCCATGCTAGGTAGGCTCTGTTGTACTGAGCCATACCACTAACCCAGCCATGTTTGGGTTTTATGTGTATGTATGTGTGTGTTTACTCTAAAAACAAGAATTCTATTAAATATAAACTCTGCAGTTGCTCTTCCTGTAGACTGTTATGTTATCTTCTTGATATTGCCCTTTGGTTGACAAAAATATTTTACTTTGATGAAGTAAAACCTTTTATTGGTTTTATATTATTTTTATATCTAAGAATTAATTATTGAATTTAACATCATGAAGATCCACTTCTATGTAAGCCACACATAATTATAGCTCTTATATTTGGGCCTTTGATCTATTTTGGATTGACTTTGTAATGGTAGGATTTTCATTTTACCTTTTTTTAAGATCTATGTTTATGTTCTGTGTGTGTGTGTGTGTGTGTGTGTGTGTGTGTGTGTGTGTGTAACTCTATGTGTGTACATATGTATGGGTCTGCTTGTGATGACCAAAAGAGGGTGTCAGAGTCCCCAAAGCTGGAGTTAGAGGCAATTGTGATCTACCCAGCATGGATGCTAGGAACTGAACTTAGTTCTTTGGATGAGAATCAAGTTCTCTTAAACACTAAGCCATCTTCTGAGCCTCTATTTACTCTTTAAATGCATATTATTTAAATTATATTTGCAAATTTTGACATTAACCCAAGGTAATCATTGTTCTTCCTACTAATACTAAACTACACCCCAACCTGCAAGTTTATTTTGATTTCTTTCTTTTTCTTTATCAAAGTTGTTTTCCAAACCTAGAATTGAGCACTACCTTCCTGAGCATACTTATTCTATTAAGGTCTTAAATAGACTAGTGGATATGTCAATTGCTGTTTTGTAAATAAAGTTTTCCCATGACCTAAGGTAAAGGCCTAAAAGTACTTTGTGTTCCTATCTACACATGAACATATTAGCATCCACTAAAACTCTACTTTGATTTCTCACCCAACAACTGCCAGGCTGCTGAAACTGATAAGCCTGGACAGGGGAGCCTGATTGCTGAGGTTGGCTGAAGGCCATCCCACCTCCTAAGATAGCTACCATCACCTTTCATTAACAAGGGCAAGAACAAAGCAAGTTCAGATTTGTTTTTCTGAAGGCTGGAAGCCACAAGGGAGGAAGGCTATACAGCATAGCGTTGAAGCTACACAGGAGATACTAGAGACTTTTTTGTCTTAGAAGACAAAATGGAGCTGATTGCTAGTGGGAGGATTTCTCACCCTGGTACTCCCCCAGTGGGCTACAGAGGGGTAAGTGGTTTCATTGTATAGTCATTGCAAGTGATTCTTGTGGTCAGCCACTACAGTTCAGGCAGGCAGTCTGAGAGTTGGATTTGACCATATATCCAGCAGACACAACCTGGGCCCCTTCAGATTGCTTTTCCAACCCATGACAAAGGAGACTGAGAGATGTGTTGGAAATTTCCCTGATACATCACCACATCTCAGACCATTCAGTTGCCTAAGAAAGAATCTTAATGACTGCTACCCTTGATACTGGCCTTTCTCTCAGCTCCATATTCGTCACTCAGTCCTGTTGCTCCTACTTCCAACATGTCCATATCACCCTCACATAATTGTCATCTCTAATCTTGATAGTTTATAATAGCTTCCTCACCTGTTTCCTTGTTCATGTCTTCCATGTATGTAAAAGATGGTTTTATATATGTAAAACTTATTTTTTTCTTTTTTTGTTGCTTTTTTATTAATTACACTTTATTCACTTTGTATCCCCACATAAGCCACTCCTTGCTCCCCTTCTGATCCCACCCTCCCTCTCCCTTCTTCACACATGCCCTTCCCCAAGCCCCCTGATAGGGGAGGTCCTCCTCTCCTTCCTTCTGACCTTAGTCTATCAGATCTCATAGGCTACATTGTCATCTTCTGTGGCCTGGTAAGGCTGTTCCCCCCTCAGGGGGAGGTGATCAAAGAGCAGGCCAATCAGATTATGTCAGAGGCAGTCCCTCTTCCCATTACTATGTAACCCACTTGGACACTAAACTGACATGGACTACATCTGTGAAGGGGTTCTAGGTTGTCTCCATGCATGGTACTTGGTTGGAGTATGAGTCTCTGGGAAGACCCCAAACTTATTTTTTTTAAGATCAGGTTTTACGTATATCAGGCTAGTCTCAAATTTGCCAAGTACACAAAGATGACGCTGAACTTCTGATCCTCGTGATTGCACCTTCTTGGGATTACAGGTGTGTACCAAACGCAAGGTTTCATGGATGCAAGGCAAGACATTACCAACTGAGCTACATTCCAAGCCCTTATATAGAAAACCTAAAGACAAAAAGCAGGCTACTGAGCCTGTCTTAAAATTAAATCTGTAAGCCAGGTGCAGTGGCGCCTACCTGTGAGTTCAGCACTCAGAGTGGCAGAAGCAGGTAGGTCTACAAAGGCCAGCCTGGTCTACAAAGCCAAGACAGACAAGGCTACACAGAAAAGTCCTGTCTTGAGAAAAAAAAAAAGTTTGTGTACGAAGCACACCATTTTCAGTTTAAACTATGTTTTGGATGCAGGAAAGAGAAATTCAGAGATGGTTGATGGACTGTGTCCTAGGCCTTTTAGTTTGACATTTTTTTTCTGAAGTACCCATGACTCTAGTGGCTACAGCATAAATAGGTACTGTGTAGCTTAGCAGGTTGCTCTTACTTAGATTGCATATTTGGTAAAGAGGCCTTAGCAACATAGTTTGCAGAGTCTAGTGCAAAACGAAAGTGAAAGACCCCTTGTTCAAAAGTTAAGGATTTCAAAATTTGGGTTTTTCTGAGATGTATTTGTTTATTCTACATACACCACAGAAGAGAGCTCCAAGTCTCACTATAGATGGTTGGGAGCCATCATATGATTGCTGTGAATTGCACTCAGGACCTCTAGAAGACTGGCTTGTATTCTTAACCTCAGAGCCATCTCTCCAGCCTGTTTTTTTTTTTGTTGTTGTTGTTTTTTTTTTTTATGTATATGAGTGTTCTACCTGCATATACACCTGCATGCCAGAAGAGAGAATCAGATCCCAGTATATGTGGTTGTGAACCACCATGTGGTTGCTAGGAATTGAACTCAGGACCACTGGAAGAACAGCCAGACCTTTTAACCTCTGAGCCCTGATACTCTGCTTCTGTTGTTGGTATTTTGGAGCTGACAATGGTGCCTAGATTTACCTTGTGCATGCTTAGTACATGATTTACCAATGAGCTACACACCCCAGCCTCAAAACGATCTCTGGTTTCTGTTGTGTTGTCATCATTGTTGAGATAATCTCACTATATACCCCAAGCTTAAAATCCTTATGCCCCAACCTCCTGAAAGTGCACCATTACACCCAATATTCAAAATTATTGTTTGTAAAATGTGTGTGTGTGTGTGTGTGTGTGTGTGTGTGTGTGTGTTTAGCTTTCAGGAACTTGATTTTCCTTCCACCTATTTTCCCTTTGCTCAGGTGTCTGCAGAGTTGCTCAGGACCATTCAGTGGTGGCTCCAACCCACTCAGTACCCTGTGCGGTGGGAGAACTGACCAGTCCTCAGTGGCTGGTTGGGTACTCCAGTCTTCAGTAGGGAACTGCTGGGTGGGTACAGAGGGCACCTGATTACCCTCAGACCAGTCTTCCACCTTGGGATGGGCGACAGTGAACTCAGGAACTGGCACAGTCCATTCACCCTGGAATTCCTCCTTGGTCATGGCCTTCTCAGCAGCAGCCTGATACTCTTTCTCAGTCTTCTCTGGGTCTATGTAGATGTAAAGATCAAGCATAACCTCCCGTGACTGCTCATGGGAGACAGTGCCATGCATGAGGAATACTTCCTGGGCCAGCATCCACCACATCAGGCCCACTGAGTGAGCTCCCTTTTTGTTGCATGGATGGCAAAGTCCACACAGCACAGAGCAGAATCTGTGTGCACAGAGCAATGGTGAGCAGGTCGACCTAAGCAGCCTCTGTGAGGGGCTGGTGGTCAGATCTGGGATCAGTCACCACTAGAAGCTTCTTGAATCTGGTTAGTGAAGGTCACAGGTGTGAAGAGGCCAGCAATTGGAGTTGCTCCAGTTACAGTGGCAAACTTCAGCACAGCTCAATGACCAGTGTTCCTAGAGGAGATGACACTGACATCAGCAATGTTCTCAATGGTAACAGTAGCCCTAGCTGCAAACAACAGCTTCTTTCCAGGTCCTTTTCAGGTTTATGATGTAGATACCATCACTCTTCCTTTTGCAGATGTGTTGCTCCATCTGAAAGTCAAGGTTGGTGCCACCTAAGGGGGTTTCTGCTGTGAGGTATAATATCTTAATTAAAGTTAAAAAAAATCTTTGAAAGTTTACAAATATACCTTAAAGTGTATTTATTTCTAGATAATAAAGGGCATTCACTTTGATTTTCAGCCTGCCTATTACAAGCAGCTTTTAAATAAAATCACTGTAAATCCTATGTGCCTGCCTCTCCCTTCCAGGTGGTATGTAAAAGTCATGTGCCTCCAAAATGCTTGGATTAGGGCTATGCTATAAACCACCAACACCCTGTCATTGTAACTCCTGAATTTAGAAAACAACTAATTAATAGAGAACTACTTGTCTCTGCTGGGATTAAATGCATGGTCTATCACCACGCTGCTCAAATATGTTATATTCACTCCAAATTATTCCAACTCAAACAAGTTTATACCTTTGAATTAACTTCACACATTTTAACTCTTAACTGTTTTTAATATGAAACAACAAAAGTATCCTTTTTTATTTAAGAAGAAAACTTTAGTCTTTAGTAAGTTAGTTCGGACTGAATGACCAAACTGTCTGATGAACAGTTACCTCTGCTTATTAAGGAGATCTCTACTATTCAAATCTAATCATTATCAATTTTGATAGAATCCACCTTTTTTTTTCCCCTGTGGAAACATTCAGTTTTACCAGTGAAGACACAGTTCAGTAGTTTCTCACTGTCTACTCCTTTTGGTTATGTTTACTTCCCTTTGTTCTAGAGTATTTAGGTATGCTGTTAAGTTGCTACTAAGAGATCTTTCTGATTGTTTTTTCTGAATGTACTTAGTGGTAGGAACTGTCTTCCAGTCAACACTTCCATTGTGTACTATGAGTTTTGATATGTTGTGTAATCATTTCACTGACTTCTAGAAAGTCTTTAATTTCTTTCTTTATTTCAGTTTTGATCCATTTTTTTTATTCAGGAGAGAGTTCAATTTCTATGAGTCTGTAAGCTTTCCATTGTTTTTGTTATTGGTGATGTGCTGCTTTAAACCTTAGTGGTCTGATAGGATGCAGGAGGTTATTGCAAGTTTCCTATATCTTTTGAGACTTCCACTCTTCAAGTATATCATCAATTTTGGAGAACAATATATGAGTTGCTGAGAAGAGGGAACAATCTTTTGTGCTTGGGTGCATGTTCTGTAAACATCATTTGGGTATATTTAGTTTTTTTATGTGAGTTAGCTGGAGCATTTCTCTGTTCAGTTTGGTCAGGAGGACTTTTCCATTGGTGAGAGTGATATATTGAAGTCTTCCCCTATCAGTTTAAGAGGGCTAGGCTGTGATGCAAGCTGCAGAAGATTTTTTTTATAACTTGGGTGCTCTTATGTTTGGAGCATAGATGTTAAGTATTGAAATGTTATATTACTGGATGTTTTTTTTTTTTTAATATGTCATGTCCTTTGCCATCTTTTGATTAGTTGCTTTTGAAGTCTGTTTTGCTAGATATTAAAATTGATATATGAGCTTCATACTCTAGTCCATTTATTTGGAATATCTTTTCCAACCCTTTACCTTGAGATAATATCCATTTATCTCAAGGATATATATCTCAAGGATGTGAAGCTGTGTTTGATGTATTTAGAAGGGTGGATTCTGTTTTATCATCCATTTTGTGAGTCTGTGTCATAATAGATATCCTTTTCTTAATCATAAGAGTATGAGATAATTTTAGTAGTCAAATTTTTTTTTCTAATGTTGAAACTTTTGTATGCTTTAATGGAATCTCTTCAGTTGGAGTAGCCCTCAACTCCAATGCATGTTTTATTGTTGCCAAAGGAAATAACCAGATTGAACAAGTTGAGTGCTGGCCAGTGATTTCTTTGATTTTGATTTTGACTATAATGTTATTGTATTTGCTTATAGGACTGTGTTATATTTATAGGGCTAGCTTTGTGTTTCCTTTTGACAGGGTGCTATGTATATTGTGTGATTTGATTAGTTATAATCTAACTATATTTTTTCTCTTGAAAGTCATAGAACTTCACATACTTTTGCCTTCTGAAAATTTATTAAATTATGTTATAATTCCTTGAGTTTTTCTTGATTTCGAGACATGATTTCAAGAAACAGTTTTACTTTAGTCTTATTGATCTTTAAGGCTTGCCTCTCCTCATTTCTTGGTACATCTGTGTTTTCAAGTTGCTGCAATCATCAATGTCTCAGTTTTTGTTACTTAAGTGACTGATAGAATTAACACATTGGTTTTGGGTTTTTAAAACTTTCTCACAAATTATTGGCTCTTTGTCCTTATTAGCTTCAGTTGTCAACATTTCAAAGCCTACAGTCATTTGAGAGAGCCTCAGTTAAGGGCATGTGCTCATCAGAGAAGCTGGTTGCTATATCTGTGAGAGATTGTGTTGATGGATGATTGATGTGGAAAGGCTCTTCCACTGAGAGATGCAATATCCCTAAGCAAGTAGGTGAGGGCCATGTAAGACAACTACCTAAGTATGAGACAGTGATGAAGCAAGAGACAAACCGAGGAAACGTTTACCCATGGCTTTTGCCTTAATTTTCTTCAAGCTTGACTTTCTATGCTAAGCTCCCAAAATAATGGACTGTGGTATGACAGTACCAAACTCAATGAGTAAACACATTCATGACCTGAGATGCTTTTGGTTAGGGAATGTAGTCACAGAACAAAGTAGAAAATTAGAACAAAAATATATGGGAAGAGTGATTTCGCTACTGGACAGAACCATGGAATGTTCTCTTTTTAAAGAATGTGGAAAACATCAGGATTTAAGATGGCAAAGGCTTTAGAAAGCTGTATACAGAGCTTCATCAACTGTTCTGGTAGGGTCTAGTAGATAAGAGTGTTGAGATTAATGCAGACAGAGTAAGTCCAGGTTTCACATTTCAGTGGACAATAGACTCCATGGAAAATTAAGCTAGAGGTCATTTGTGTGATATTTTGACTGAAAATCATACTATTCTGCCTATGCCCTGAGTAAGGCAGAATTAAAAAAATAACGGGCTGCATTTCTTACTTGGAATACTAAATCTGTTAAATGGTTATTGTTAGTGAGAGTTTCAGGACCACAGTGAAAGAAAGAGACAAGTGGAGCAGAAATAAACGTAAAGTTTTTGGTGTGTTGAGAAAAGCATCACTAGGTAGTTTCAGATGGCAGTCACATGCTGAAACAGAGACAGGAATTTTTTAAGGAGACCTTCATCATCATAGAGAAGGTCCTAGGTCTGCATTTGAAGCCTAAGATGGTGTCCTTAAATTAACACTCCCTCCTGATAATTCTTCTGTTAATCAAAATAGTAGGCTAAATGATTCCTAGTACCAGGAAAGAACTTCATATAAAACCTGCTCCAAATGTGTTCCAAGGGTGGCACAGTCCATCCCAAATTGTCCATCCCAACTTATAATCCAACTTGACAGGCTCACCCATGTTATGCTCATTCTGGAAACAAGAAAGATGCAAAATTTAAGATTCTTCCTTTGTGTTTTCAGTTCAACACTATGACAGCCATCTGTGTTTGGCAGAGTCAGCTGTAAAGGTTCATTGCATGAAGAAGTGAGGGTTAAGCCTAAGTTGTGTCTTGACAGTACAAGATGTTGAGGTGCCTAAGTTATGAGATACCTCCCATAGAGTGCTGCCTGTAGCGAGTGGAAGTAACCAAACTGAGATGTATGAGATGTTGTGGGGATAGGGCCATCTAAGCCTTTAAAAATAGCAACAGAATTTGTTGTTTTCCTTGCTAATCTTCTTTCCTTGGTCCAGTCTTCCCACACTATGTATACATTCCTCTGTACTGGAATGGGAAGGGGCATTCTGTGAATGTAAGTTGGAATGATGTGCTTTGTTTCTGATGTTACAAGATGTGGCAGCCAAGAGATTTTATTGTGTGTCAGAAGAAACATCGAATATTTGAACACTGTATGAGCTATTACAGAATTTTAGGATCATTGAAGTTAGACTACATTTTCATCATAGGATGACAACAAGCCTATAGGGAATTTGGTCAGAACTTATTTGCTTGAATCAAAAAAGCTTCCAGAGAAGATGATGTTTCTGTTTTTGACATTGAAGAAAAAGTTTCTGTGTAGCCCTGGTTGTCCTGAAAGTTGGTATGTAGACCAAGCAGGTTTTGAACTTACAGGTTTAGCTCCAGTCGAGTGTTGGGTTTAAATTTAGGCCAACATGCCTGACATAAACATCATCATCATTGGCTGCTGATCCTAGGTTTTTATTTTGTTTTGTTTTGTATATGTAAGCAGAGGTTATTGTGCTGATCTTCATCCACATCTGGCAGTTAAAATTTGGCAGAGAATATATTTAATTTCTTAGGATGACATGTATTCATGACACTAACACTGCCTGAGCTTTCTGAGTCATTGCATTGCAGGTGTGTGACGTTCTTCTTACCTGTTGTGTTTTTTAAACTTTATGTGTTTATTTAATTCACATTTAATTTAAAATTGTTTTCTGTAATTTATTCTCCGTCATGAACTCAGGTCTTTGATCACCAACTCCTGAGGGGTGCAGCCTTGTGAGGAAACAGAGGAAGATGATGCAGCCATCCTTGATGAGACCTAATAAGCTAGGGACAGGCAGAAGTGGAGGAGTTTCTCCCCTATTATGAGACTAGGGAAAGGGCATAGAAGGAGAAGAAGGAGGGTGGATAGGGCTGGGAGGAGATGAGGGAGGGGGCTACTATTTGATATCTTTACCTGATCTTGATTCAACTTTAGTAGGTGAACAATTGTATATTTCATTTAGATTTTCAAATTTTGTGGCATATAGACTTTTGACATAAGAGTTAAAGTTTCTTTGGATTTTCTCAGTGTCTGTTATATCTGTCTTCCTTTCAGACTTTGTTGTTTTGGGTAGTGTCTCTCTGCCATTTACTTAGCTTGGCTAAGAGTTTGTCTATGTTTTTTATTTTCTCAAAGAACTAGCTCTTGGTTTCATTGATTCTTTGAATTATTCTTTTTTTCTAATTTATTGATTTCAGCCCTGACTTTGGTTATTCCTGTTGGGTGTGTCTGCTACTTTTTTCCAAGGGCTTTCAGGTGTGCCATTAAGTTGCTTGTATGGGATTTCTCCAATAGCTTATGAAGCTTTTAGTGCTATTAAAAGTCCTCTTAGGACTGCTTTAATTGAATCCCATGAGGTTGGGTATGATGTGCCTTCATTTTCATTGAACTGTAGGAAGTTCTTTCTTTATTTCTTCGCTGACCTAGATTTCATTGAGTAGGGAGTTGTTCAGTTCCCACGTGTGTGTAGTTTTTTTATTATTTCTGTTATTGTTGAGGTCCATCTTTAGTCCATCATGGTCTTATAGAATACAAGATATTATTTCAGTCATGTTGTATCTTTTGAGGCCTGGTTTGTGACCTACTGTATGTTCAGTTTTGGAGAAGGGTCCATGAGGTGCTGAAAGAAGATAGATTCTTTTCTGTTTGGGTTAAAAAAATTCTCTAGATATCTGTTAGGTTCATTTGATTCATGACATCCATTTGTGTCATTTTCTCTCAGTTTAAGTCCTTTTCCATTGCTCTGTCCCTTGATGATAGTGACATGTTGAACTCTCCCACTATTAATGTACGGTGATTGATATGTTCTTTAAGTTTTATTAATGTTTCTTTTACAAATGTGGGTGTCCTTGTATTTGGGGCATTGTTGCTCAGAATACACATGCCATCTTGGTGGAATTTTCCATTGATGAGTATGAAGTATCCTTCCTCATTTTTATTTATTTATTTATTTATTTATTTATTTATCTATTTATCTATCTATTTATTTATTTTTATTTAGGAGCAATAACTAATATCAGGCAATATTTTTAAAGTTTGAAAGTATGTGAAACAGCATAGTTTTTAAAAAAATCTTTCAACATTTTATTGTGTTCTTTTTAAATTTTTATTAATAACATTTTATTCACTTTGTATCCCCCTGTACCTCCCTCCTTCCTCCCCTCCCAATCCTACCCTCCATCTTTCCTACCCCTATCCCTTTCCCAGTCCACTGATAAGGGAGGTCCTCTTCCCCTTCACTCTGTTCCTAGTCTATCAGGTCTCATTAGGAGTGGCTGCATTGTCTTCTTCTGTGGCCTGGCAAGGCTGATCCCCCCTCAATGGGAGGTGATCAAAGAGCAGACCAATGAGTTCCTGTCAGAGACAGTTTCTGTCCCCATTACTATGAAGCCCACTTGAATACTGAACTGCCATAGGCTACCTTTTTGTGCAGGGGTTTCAGGCCATCTCCATGAGTGGTCCTTGGCTGGCATATCAGTATCAAAAAAGACCCCTGTGACCAGAATTTTTGAAATTGTTACTGTCCTTGTGGAGCTCCTGTCCTCTCCAGGTTTACTATCTCCCAGTTCTTCCATAAGATTCCCTGCATTCTGCTCAAATTTTTGGCTATGAGTCTCAGCATCTGCCTTGACACCCTGCAAGGTAGAGCCTTTCCAAGGCCCTCTGTGGTAGGCTCAGATGGATGTCCTGTCCCTGTATTCTCCCTCATCTGATGTCTATCCTATTTGCCTTTCTGCATGGGGTTTGAGCATCTTAGCCAGCATACTCCTTCCTGATTAACTTCCTTAGGTGTACAGATTTTAGTATTTTTATCCTATATTTTATATCCTATATCCACTTATGAGTGAGTATATACCCTGTGAGTCTTTCTGCTTCTGGGATACCTCACTCAGGATGATCTTTTCCACTTCCCACCATTTATCTGCAAATTTCATGTTTTCCTTGTTTTTCATTGCCGAGTAATATTCCATCATATAGATATACCACAATTTCTGTATCCATTCCTCAACTGAGGGCCATCTGTGCTGTTTCCAGCTTCTGGCTATTACAAATAAAGCTATTACAAACATAGTTGAGCAGATGTTGTTGTTGTATACTTGAGCGCCTTTTGGATATATGCTTAGGAGTGGTATAGCTGGATCTTGAGGAGGCGCTATTCCTAATTGTCTGAGAAAGTGTCAGGTTGATTTGTAAAGTAGTTGTATAAGTTTACATTCCCACCAGCAATGAAGGAGGGTTCCCCTTTCTCCAAATCCTATCCAGCATGAGTTGTCACTTGAGTTATTTGTCTCAGTCATTTTGATGGGTGTAAGGTGAAATCTCAGGGCGGTTTTGATTTGCATTTCCCTGATGACTAAGAATGTTGAACATTTCTTTAAGTGTTTCTCTGCCATTCTATATTCCTCTGTTGAGAATTATCTGTTTAGCTCTGTACCACATTTTTTAATTTGGGTTACTTGATTTGTTGGTGTTTAACTTCTTGAAATCTTTATGAATACTGGATATTAACCTTCTGTCAGATATAGGGTTGGTGAAGATCCTTTCCTAATCTGAAGGCAGTCATTTTGTTTTGACAACAGTTTCCTTTGACTTATAGAAGTTTTTTCTGTTTCATGAGGTCCAATTTATTGATTGTTGCTCTTAGAGCCTGTACTGTTGAAGTTCTGTTCAGGAAGTTGTCTCCTGTTCCAATGACTTCAAGGCTCTTCCTCACTTTTTCTTCTAACAGGTTTAGTATGTCTGGTTTGATACTGAGGTCTTTGATCCACCTGAACTTTAGTTTTATGCAGAGTGATAAATATGGATCTATTTGCATTTTCCTACATGTAGACATCCATTTAGACCAGCACCTTTTGTTGAAGATGATATCTTTTTTCCATTGTATGGTTTTTTGCATCTTTGTAAAAAATCAGGAGTCCATAGTGTGGGGGTGCATTTCTGGGACTTCTGTCCGGTTCTGTTGATACACTAGTTGGTGTCTATGCAAGTATCATGCAGTTCTTATTACTGTTGCTCTATAGTACAGCTTGAGATCAGGGATGGAGATACTCCCAGAAGATCTTTTATTATGGAAGACTGTTTTAGCAATTCTGGGTTTCTTGTTATTCCATATGAAGTTGGGAATTTTTCTTTCAAGGTCTGTAAAGATTTGTGTTGGTAATTTGATGGGAATTACATAAAATCTGTAAATTGCGTTTGGTAAGAGGACCATTTTTACTATGTTAATCCTGCCAAGCCATGAGCATGAGAGATCTTTCCATCTTCTGATATCTTCTTCTATTTCTTTCTTTAGAGACTTAAAATTTTTTCATACAAGTCTTTGACTTGCTTGGTTACGGTCACACCAAGGTACTTTATGTCCTTTTTGACTATTGTGAAGGGTGTTTTTTTACCTAATTTCTTTCTCAGCACTTTTGTCTTTTTTGTACAGGAGGGCTACTTATTTTTTGAGTTGATTTTGTATCCAGCCACATTGCTGAAAGTGTTTGCCAGATTTAGGAGTTCCCTGGTAGAATTTTTGGGGTCACTAAGATATACTAGCATATCATCTGCAAATAGTGATACTTTGACTTCTTCCTTTCCCATTTATATCCCCTTGATCTACTTTAATTGTCTTATTACTCTAGCAAGGACTTTGAGAACTATGTTGAAGAGATATGGAGAGAAGGGGCAGCCTTGCCTTGTCACTGAATTCAGTGGGATTGCTTTAAGTTTCTCTTCTTTTAGCTTGATGTTGGCTATAGGATTGCTGTATATCACCTTTACTATGTTTAGTTATGTGCCCTGTATCCCTGATCTCTCCAATAGTTTAAACATGAATGGATGCTGGATTTTTTCAAATGCTTTTTCAGCAACTAAGAAGATTATCATGAGTTTTTTTTTTTTCAATTTGTTAATATGGTAGATCATATGGATGGATTTTTGCATATTGAACCACCCCTGCATACCTGGCCTGAAGCCTACTAAGCCTACTTGGTTGTAGTGGATGATATCTTTGATGTGTTTTTGTATTGTGTTTGCAAAGTATTTTGTTGAGTATTTTTACATCAATGTTCATAAGGGAGATTGGCCTGAAATTGTCTTTATGCTGGGGTATCCAGGGCTGCTTGCTCCTGAATAACTGGGTTCTGGAGAAGCCACATTGCTTTGTCTTTTGTTGGTTGAGCTTTTACACTGGCCTCTACCCATTGGGATATCCTAGGTGTTGGGTGTTAGTTTCTGGTACTTCCTGGAATTCTGTGGTGGGTCAATCCCCTTGGCAGGAAGATGATTTTTTCCCAAAGGAGCTCTCCTCTGTTTTTTAGGTATGGTCACTGAATGGCAGGTGTTTTTCAGAAATTGCCACAGCTCACCTCAGGTGTACAGACCTGAGTACTAATTGTGGCCTTTGTTAGTAAAGGGGGATATCCTCTCATCCAGAGAAGTCCTGGAGACAGCTGCCCTGCTGCTGGGTTTCTTTCTGTAAATTTAGAGAGTGCTGCTGTAACCTGGGTGCCCCATGTTTTGGTCAGTTTAGTTAGGAAAAATTGGTTGTCCCTTGGAGCAGTATCTGGGGGTTGATCTCAGGGAACCCAGCCTTCTGTAGGTCTAAGTTTGGAGCTTTGTGCTCCAGTACCCAAGTGGTAATCAGTGGCAGGTCAGCACCACTTTCATGTGTGCAGCAGGAGGCTAGAGTCTGGAGCATGTGGATAACCAGAAACTTTTCTGGAGCTAGAAAAGTTTCTGGCCCTAAGGTAGGGCCAGATATTTACTCCCACCTTTGGGTTTTCTCCCTACAGGAAGACCCAGTCTGTACTGTTCGGGGGAAGGGGGGCGTGTAGAGTGCATAGGCACTCGCTTATGATTTGTTGCTCCAAGCTGGTGACTGGCAGGAACCTGAGAACTTTTCCTGAGAACATTCCTGTGTGTGGTGGTGGTAGTGGTGGTGGAGGTCATCTGAGTGCTCTAAGCTGGGACCTGCTGTTTCCCCCTTTGTGGGGTTTTCTTCCAACAGGGAAACCCAGCCTCTAGTGCCCTGGGGCACACAGTTCTGTCTGTGACAGAGAGTCAGGTGCGCAGAGCTGGCAACTGGAGCCCCACTCAGGACTGGCTGCTGTGCACCCACAAGTCTACAGGACCTTTTCCAGGGATAGACTGGATGACCTGAGGTCAGACCCACTTGCTTCCTTCCCTGTGTGGTTTTCTCGAGATTGGGCTCCCAGTCTCTGGTGCCCCAGGGTGCACAGTTCAGCCTGGGAAGTTGATCAGGACATGCGGGCATGTGGCTCTGGTCTAGTGACCCAGTGCCTGTGTGACCCGGGTTCTTGCTGGGTGACCTGAGAGTAGACCCGACTGATTCCCACACTGTGGTGTTTCCGCTGAGCTGGGAAACACAATGACTGTTGTTTTAGTGTCCAGAGTTCAGTCTCTTAGGCACTGTACTAAGATTGCTGCCCTGCTTCTCAGACAGTGTCATCCCGGTGCCACCATCTTGGATTACCTTCTTCCTCATCTCTTTCAATTAATGGTTGTTGAAAGTCTATTTTATTAGATATTAGGATGGTTATTCCTGCTTGCTTCTTGGGTCTATTTGCTTGAAAACCTTATTCCTGCTAAAACAGCCCAGGAAATTTTCAAGGGATTATCTGAGTGCTCTGAGGTTGAACCCAATTGCTTTTCTCATCATTGGGGTTCATCTCAGCTGGTAAATACAGTCAGTGGTGTTTGGACGCCCACAGTTCCAACTATTTGTCACTGTGCAGTTTCTGCTACCCTGCTGATCAGACACAGTGTGAGTTCAGCCCTTCCAGCTGGGATCTGTTTTTAATTTTTACTGAATATGAGTATTTTGATTGTATGCATAAATATGCACCTCTTGTGTGCCTGATCTTCACTATAGTCTGAAGATGTGTTCAGAACTCATGAACTGATAGTAGTGGGGTCCAGGTAAACAATGACAATTGAGCCCACTTATTTGGAAGAGTAGCAAGAGCTCCTCACTGCTGAGCCATCTCTTCTACCTTATGTTGCTTATTTATGATCAGCATTGACATTGCTAATATTTTAATTTTTCTATTTTTAGCTGTTTAAACATGCATTCCCTTTTAGTAAAATGTTATTAGAGTTACAGTTTAAGCTGGGGCAGTGCAGATTTCTGGAAAAGAAATGCACAACTGGAGTGAATGTATAATTTCTTGTAGAAGCTTCAGTATAGTCCTCTGAGTTCTTTCAATCTTTTGTGTTTGTTTGATTGACTTTTAGGGGAGGCTCTGTCTTACTATATAGGTCTAGCTGTCCTGGAACTCTTTGCATAGATCATGCTGGCATCCAATTCAATAAGATACACCTGCCTCTGCCTCCTGAGTGATGGAATTAAGGCTTAATAGAATACACCCAGCTTGTACATAATTTTTGTAGTTAGTAACTGTATATAAATTTCTCTGATGTGTACTTATTGCTGCTCATTTCTTAATTTCTCTGTGTATCTCTGTCTCTCTTTCTATTTTGCTCTCTTCTCTCTGTTTGTCTTTGTCCACATTAATTACCATGACTATTCAAAAGCTATATCCTATTCATAAAAGTTCAGATATGATATAGTTAAACTTCATTATTCAGTTTTCTTCTAAAATGACTTAGTGATAACATTAACACTTATGTTTTAATAGAAAAGTTTTAATCTTTATTTTTAAACTATAGACTATACATGATTTAGAAAGGAAAATATACAAAACAATGATCAAAGAATAATCATGTGTTCTATGCCTTTTCTTTTGTCTGGGAACTCAGAAATATGATGTTATCAGCTATGATTATTGTTGCTTGCCACTCACATTATTTTTATCCATCTATTCACTGTAGTACAATTTCCCCTCCACAAATATATGAGCCCCCATTTTCATGTACTGGTATGCCAAATCTCTGATCCCTGGTCAAAACATGATATCCAGTGCCATGTTGTCTTTTGACTGACACCACCCATCTGTTCACTGTCACCTGATAGCCACATCTCATTTGTTGCTAGATAAAATATGATGACTGTGTTTTTTCCTTCCACCTGTATCATGACAGGGTCCTGACCTACTTGCCCAAGTAACTAAAGATGATTCATACATCACTCAAGAACCCAACTAATGTCTAATTCATATTCATGCCTTACAAACTAATGAAATGCCTTTAACAAAGGTTTCCAAAGCACGCCTTTGCTTTTCCTTACAATCTAACCTTTAGGCTTTTTCTTCTCCCCTTGTTCACCTGATGCACAGCACCCAACTATCTAACACTAGCACTTCTGTGTCAGAAAATGAATGGAAGAAGCACTAGAATTATATGATTATATTGCCAATGAAGTATAAATTTATATTGTCGCCAGTCTTTCTTTTGTACAAATGTATGGTATATTTTAGAATTCAGTGACCTTTGATGATGTGCATATGAAATTTAGCCAAGAAGAGTGGGCTTTGCTGGAACCATCCCAGAAACAACTCTACAAAGATGTGATGTTAGAGACCTGTAAAAACCTCACTGCTATAGGTAAGACTGCAAATTTTCTTTCACTTTTAAATTAAGGAGACAACTCTTACTTTGTTATTGATTCTCTTCTGTAATTCCAATTGAGACTGAGGAGGAGTGAAGTGAATAAATCAGGCATGGTTCTAAGGGTCACAAGAAGATATTGATTTAAGTTTTGCCTTAATAATAATATATTTTCAATAATATATATTTTCTGGTACTATATTTTAGGCTACAATTGGGAACACCATAATATTAAAGAACATTTTCAAAGTTCTACAAGTAATAAAAGGTAACTTTATGTGCACAATGATACAGATATGAATCTTAAGAGATTTTAATGTGTCCTGGAAGTATGTTTGTCTGTTTCTTTGTTGGCTGCTTTTAATTTTCTGTTTTTGAAATAGTTGTTTTTTTCTGTGTAGCTGTGGCTTGACTTAGACTTGCTTGTTAGACCAGCCTGACCTCAAAATCACAGAGATATGCCTGCTTCTGCTTCCACAAGTGCTGGGATTAAAGGCACGTACCAGCACAAGTGGCTGTGTCCTGGAAGTTTTAAAGATAAGCAACAGTGCAAAAACAGCACTGCTTTAAGTGTACTGATGATTATTAAAAGCTCACAATTCCACATACTTCAAGGTCAGGTATCTGATTTGTGTTTGCAAGGCACTCCCCTAAGATAGAAAAAAATAAAATAATGTTGTAACAGAAAATACCATTTGAATCATATGGACATTACAGCTACTGAATTGAATTGCCAATCTGTTTAGTCTCATTCTATCTACTCAGATATTGTAAGAGTTATACATATTGAATAGGTGATCAGTATGTGTCCAAAACCTTCTAGTAAGCAAATATTTCATAGTAAAACTAGTGTTACTAATATTCATGCAGTAACATTGTAAAGTTTAGTGAGAGGAGCAGCTTATGAGAGTCAAGAATATTGTGGAGAAACCTTAATCCATATATGACATGTCTATGACGAACAAAAACAAACTGTGTTAATTCAATGTGGGAATCTTTTATTATTCTTGTAATTTAAACAGGTATATCATATGTCACAATGTTTCTAAGACACATGAGCATAGGGACATTGCAAGACGCAATGTACCTTTATTTCTCCAAGAACAATTGATTTTGTAGTAGTCCCCACTTTGAGTAGATTTTTTGAATGAGATAAATGGTTACTGTTAATTGGTTTTGCAACTTCACTGTTCATCAGCAAACTCATAATGCTGAAAATACCTATGAATACTAGGAATTTGGAACTTCTTCTGCATGTCCTGCTCACTTTTTAAATGAAGTGTCATTCATACAGTACAAAAATTTGTGAATGGGATTGCTGTGCTAAAACTCTGAATTCTTACAATACTCTTCATATATTTGAGTAAAGCTCTTATAGAAAAATTATGTTATAAAAGTGAATCACATAACAAATGCCCTTACCATCACAGGGATCTTCAAAAATACCCATAATGTAGAATACCATGAATGTAAATAAAGTGATAAAACTTT
The DNA here is from genome assembly GCA_036365155.1 of Meriones psammophilus. NCBI lineage: Eukaryota > Metazoa > Chordata > Mammalia > Rodentia > Muridae > Meriones > Meriones psammophilus. The sequence continues at coordinate 24,100 of JAEOAE010002750.1, read as the reverse complement.
AAAATTTTATTCTTCTTTACCAGTAGACTGAATTATAAAATTAACTCATATAGATAAATATATTTATTAGTGTAATGAAATGACTGTGGTAAATCTTTCATATGTTCTAATTATCTTTGCAGGCATGAAAGCAGTCATACTGGAGAGAAACCCTTCAAATGCACTCTATGTGGTAAAGCCTTCTCCTATACCTCTGTTCTCATACTGCATAAAAGAACACACACAGGAGAGAAGCCTTACAAATGTAATCAGTGTGGTAAAGCCTTTGCAAAAAACAGTCATCTCATAAGCCATAGAAGAACACATACTGGAGAGAAAACTTATGAATGTAACCAGTGTGGTAAAGCCTTTGCACAAAACAGTCATCTCATAAGGCATAAAAGAACACACACTGGAGAGAAACCTCATGAATGTAATCAGTGTGGCAAAGCCTTTGCAGCACACACACTGAGAGAAACCTTCATCTCTTAAGCCAAAAAACACACAGGAGAGAAACCTCATGAATGTAAAAGAACACACACTGGAGAAAAACGTTATCATGTAACTGTGTGGTAAAGCCTTTGCACAAAACAGTCATCTCATAAGCCATAAAAGAACACACACTGGAGAGAAACCTCATGAATGTAATCAGTGTGGTAAAGCCTTTGCACATAACAATACACTCATACGACATAAAAGAACACACACTGGAGAGAAACCTTATAAATGTAACCAGTGTTGTAAAACCTTTGCACAAAACAGTCATCTCTTAAGCCATAAAAGAACACACACTGGAGAGAAACCTTATGAATGTAACCAGTGGGGTAAAGCCTTTGCACGAAACAGTCATCTCTAAGTCATAAAAGAACACACAGTGGAGAGAAACCTCATGAATGTAATCAGTGTGGTAAAGCCTTTGCACATAACAAACACACTCTCATGAATGTATGCGGCATAAAAAAACAACACACACTGGAGAGAAACCTCATGAATGTAACCAGTGTTGTAAAGCAAAAAGTACCTTTGCACATAACAGTACTCTCATACGGCATAAAAGAACACACACTGGAGAGAAACCTTATGAATGTAATGAGTGTGGTAAAGCCTTTGCACGCAACAATAATCTCATAAGCCATAAAAGAACACATACTGGAAAGAAACCTTATGAATATACCCAATGTTAAAAAGCCTTTTCACAGCAGAGCAGTCTCCGAAAACATGAAAAAAAACACACAGTGGAGAGAAGCCTTGTGAGGGTTATTAGTGTGGAAAAGCTTTTGCGTGTAACCCTCATTTCCTAAGACAACAACACATTCTGGAGGGAAACCATATTAATATAACTATGTGGCAAAGCCTTTGCACATAACATCTCCTAATACATAAATAACAAATCCTGGAAAGAAGCTGTCTGACTGTAACCAATGTGTAAAAATTTTTGCACTTCAGAATCATCTTCACATTCATGAACGAAATCCTAATGGACAGAAAGCCTATGAGTGCTTTTAACATGGTGAAACCATTCCACATTTGTATAATCTTCATCATCATAAAAGGATTCATATTGGAGAGAATCTGTTAAAATGGTGAGGCCTTGATAGATTCATCATCATCATCATCATAAAAGGATCTTTACTGAAGAGGAATTCTGTGACTATAAGCAATGTGGAAAGGCCTTTGTGTACTTTGGTCCACTGAGATCCAACAGAACTGAAAAACTAGCTCAATGGAAATGACCTCCCTTTTCTGAAGGGGAAGGAGAAAGGGAATAGGGTAAAAGGAATGGAGGGTAGTACTGTTCGAGAGAAGGGAGGGGGACTACATTTGGAATTTAAAGTAAATAAACTTATTTTTAAAAAGAATACAATGAATGGTGAATATCAATTACATGCAACAGTATTATTTAATAAGGTGTTTACAGAAGACTTATTGATAATTCTGATTTTCAACATTTACTGTTTTCAGTTGCCTCACTTTACACAAGAAACTTTTAGTCCAGTGGATGAATATGTAGGGAATGGTGAACTAACACCAGCCAGGAAAGTTCTCTGAGAGTAACACAACAGTGGCAGCCTGTAGAAGTTTCTTTGTGTACACATACCTATTGTTCCAGGGGTACTATTGAAAAACATCACAACCAACACTGAATTTTGAGATATGAGGGAGGAGGCTTTCTTTTCCATGTATGACCCTTCTTCTGGCCTAGATGTGTAACCCTGTCAAGGGTGAGTTTTCTCTGCCTGACTTCATCTGGAGAGTGTCTTTAGACATTGACACCACCAATCAAATTTGATAGATGGCCTTTGACACAGATCACTGATAACTCTCCCTCCCTTCAAATATAGGATAATTTGGTTCTGTGTTCTTGTTCTTCTTATTCATATAATGGGAATGTGCTGTTTAATGCAAATTGAGCATCCTTGAATTGCCTAGTATTAAACAATTATCTATACCTATTCTTGGAGCATCCCAGGCACTCCCAAGGGCTATAAACCTCTGTTTTCTGTTTTCTAGATATAAAGTTGAACTTACTTTCTGAGGTGGTTCCCAGAGTGGCTGACCACTGTTATGCTTGCAGGGCTTTCCAAGCTTTATACTACTCATCTTCTTGCCCCTCATGCCTTCCTGGGCTGGTGGGAAACAACCCTCCAGGCAGCAAGAGAATCACATTCTCTGAAATGCCTGTGATAAAATGTTTCAGACTTCATAGCATTTCAAATTTCACATGTTTCTGGATGTGAGATGGTAAATCAAACAGTGTCTTGGGGTGGGACTCTTTAAAATGAGTTATACTTAGTGTTTAGTTCACTGTAAGGTTGCAGGCAAGCCTCATGGTGTGAAATCTTCTGAGATACAGTGGCCCATGGTAAATAAGAAATTTTATTTCTGTTTTTAATAGCTGAGTACTGTTCTGATAATGTATGGGTGGATGGCAGAGGAGAGGAACTCCCCTTTTAGTGGTCTAGGGAAAGGGATGGGGAAAGATGGAGGGAGGGTGGGACCAGTAAGAGTTGAGGGAGTGACCTTCAATAAGCATATATGAACAAATAAATTGTGAAAAATAAAAACAATTAATGAAATAAAATAAAATATAGTAAGAAAAACTAAAAAAAAAAAAAAAATTTGAGTCTAGTTTGGGTAACTGCCCTCCCTCAAAGAGAATAAAGAAGATATATAGAAAGAAAAGAAAAACATAATCTTTGTCTTTGTCACCTTTCTTCCTGTGGGCTCACTTGAAGATCATTATCCAATGGAGACCATGCTTCTCTCTCTGAAGTTTATGTTACCATGAAAGTAGGATTCAAACCTGGAACTAATGGCAGAGGTTCCTAGTTAACATATCAAATCAAATCTACCTGCCATTTTCTCCCAGCAATCCTTCAGTCCTTCCATGTTATCTTTTCCTCCAGGCTAGTATAGCCCATGCAATATCCTGAATTCTCCTTCCCAGGGCCTGAGCTAACCTAAAGACCTCCTCACCCATCCATAGGCAAACTATTTTGGCTACCTGGTCCTGTCAAGAGCCATGCAGGAGCAACAGCAAAACAGCTGTAGAACTCATGGAATGTGGCTCCCCTGTTAGCATAGTCACAATGAGTTTGTCTTGGAGAAGCATAATCCCAAGAACTGCTTTTCCTGAGGACTTTGTACTCTTATGTAGCATATCTCTGCTTGTTGCCCTTATGATGCCCATATTCCTCATAACATGAGCTGTATGAAAACTCTAAGAAGTCTTCTAGCTTGTCACTGGGCAATATCACTGGCATTTAAAATTAACAATGCTTGATCTCTTTTCACATGTTTACTGGAGCAGATTAATGAATTAACCACTGCCCTTGAAAGGAGCCATAGATGTAGATTGTTAGCAATGACCATTATACTTAGAAAGAATTTGGAAAAAAATAGATTGTTTAACAAGGTCAGGGAAGATGTTTTTGCTAATGGCTCTGATGTAAAAAATCTTAGAGAACAATTTAAAGTTAAGAAAAGTACACTGTTAATAGAAAAGCCAGGGATGTTTTAAGGTTGATGAGCTGAAACAATAGCCCAAGGTAGCATTGGTGTCTGGACACCCTCAAACTGGGTCTAAAACTGAGACAGCAGGTGATTCCCCTATACATTGTTTTCCCAGCTTATTGATATGATTTAATAAAAATTATTAATGAGTAGATGCACACCCCTTTAAGATTTAAAGTACAGGTGCCAGTACCATGCCATTTTTATTACTGTTACTCTATAGTACTACTTGAGATGTGGGATGAAGATACCTCCAGAAAATATTTTTATTGTACAGGCATTTTTTTATCAAAAAATCAATTCTTTTTTTTTTGTTTTTCCATATGAAACTGAGAATTGTTCTTTCAAGGTCTGTAAAGAGTTGTGTTGGTATTTTGATTGGAATTGCATTGAGTCTGTAGATTTTTTTGATAGAGTGGCCATTTTTACTATGTTAATCCTCCAATCCTGGAGTATGGGAGATCTTCTGATATCTTCCTTGAAGTTTTTTTTTTTTTCATACAAGTCATTCACTTGCTTGATTAGAGTCACACCAAGGTACTTTATGTTATTTGTGGCTTTTGTAAAGGGGTTTTGTTTCCCTAATTTCTTTTTGAGCCCATTTGTCTTTTGTATACAGGAGGGCTTCAGATTTTTTAAATTTAATTTTGTATCCAGCCATTTTGCTGAAGATGTTTATCAGCTGTAGGAGTTCCCTGGTTGAATTTTTAGTGTTATTCATGTGTACTATCACATCATCTGCAACACAAGCTGGACTGGATGTGGAGAAAAGGGAACCCTCCTCCATTGCTGGTGGGAATATAAACTTGTACAACCACTTTGGAAATCAATCTGGTGCTTTATCAGAAAATTATGAATAGTGCTACTAGAATATTCAGTTATACCAACCCTGGGCATATATTCAGAAGATTATCACCCATACAACAAGGACATTTGCTCAACTATACTCATAACAGCTTTATTGACAATAGCCAGAATCTGAAAACAACTTAGATGTCCCCAAACTGAGAAATAGACACAGAAATTGTGGCACATTTATACAATGCAATACTATTCAGCAATTAAAAACAAAGGAAATCAGCAGGCAAATGGATGCAACTAAAAAAGATCACTCTGAGTGAGGTATCCAGAAGCAGAAAGACACTCATGGTATATACTCACTTATATGTGGATATTAGCCATATAATATAGGATTAAAAATACTAAAATCTATAGTCCTAAAGGATCTAAACAACAGGAAGAACCCTAAGGAAGATGCTTAATCCTCATTCAGAAGGGCAAATGGGATAGACATCAGTAATGGGGAAAATAGGGAAACAGGGCAGGAAACTACCACAGAGGGCCTCTGAAAGAATCTACATAGCAGGGTATTGAAGCAGATGGTTAGACTCATAGCCAAATTTTGGGCAGAAAGCATGGATTAATATGGAAGATTCAGGAGCTAGAAAGACCTGGATGGGAGAGGCCCTCCACAAGGAGGCCAAAAGTCAAAAAATATGGTCCCTGGGGTCCTGTTCCAACCAAGGACCATGCATGAAGAACACCTAGAACCCCTGTTCAGATGTAGCTCATAAGTATCTCAGTTTCCATGTGAGTTCCCTATTAAGGGTAACAGGGGCTGTCTCTGACATGAACTCAGTGGAAGGCTCCTTGATCACCTACTCCTGGAAGGTGCAGCCTTGCCAGCTCAGAGAGAAAGAAGGTGCAGCCATTCTTGGTAAGACTTGATAAGATAGTAGGATAAGATAGTAGGGAAGGAGGACTTTCCCTATCAGTGGACTAGGAGAGGGGCATAGGGGTAGAAGAGGGAGTTAGGTTGTAACTGGTGGAAGATGAGGAGGGGCTTACAGCCAGAAAACAAAGTGAATAAATTGTAATAATCAATAAAAAAAAAAAAAATGAGTTTTTTTTTTTTTTCTGAAATGGCTGGACTCAGGCAACTGTCTCTTAAAAACAACTAGAAAGAATAGTATTTCATCTCTTCACATTTCCTTTTTCCTTTAATACTATATATAATAAATACCCTTGATAAAATTCAGTGGTTTGTTATATATTCCTAGTATTATAATATTGTAAAATATTTTACAAATCAAATTTTGATATATTAAGTGTGTAAAAATAGTTTATGAAAAAGTGGCTTGAATTTTCAAAAGAGCAAAGAATGATTACTCAAAACTCAGGAGGTGAAAATGGAAGGAAAATCAATGGAAGAATAAATAATATATAAATAAATTAATGTCTCTTACACAGTAATTATAACATTTTGGTTATTGAGATTTAAAAAAAAAAGATACACAGAATATTTCTCAAGTAAAATGTAAATGTAAGCTATTATTAATAGCTGAGGTATTTTTTATTATTCCTCTTGTCACTGAAATGTGTTCTTTGACAATGTCATGCCACTTGATGTTCATGCACCCTGATTTATTTCTTTTTTTTTTTTGTTCCATAATTATTTTTTCTTGTCACTTTGTTAATGTGTTCTTTGACAAGTCATGCCACTACTCCCTGATGTTCAGGCTCTAATACTGACTATTCAATTCTTATTTCAGAGGACTGACTGCTTTTAACCCAGTTAGGACTGAAGTCAGACAATGTTTCATTTCTGTGTCTAGCTCAGATCATAACTTTTGATGATACATTTTGAGTTCATCCACAATTTCAAAGTAAAATGATTGACTTTCTTGAAATGTTAAATGTTCTCTCTCACTCTTGCATACACACACACACACACACACATGCATGATACATGTAATAGCAGTTATTGGCAACCCAAGACTTGAAATTGAAAAAGCCAAAAGAGGGATATATGAGAGATTTTGTAGGTAGGACAGAGAAACGAGAAATAATGTGATTATATTAAAAATCTCAAAAAAAAAAAAACAAAAGTACATGTTTTCCATGAATAAAAAAATGAATAAGATTATATTTTGCACTCATGTGATTCAGGACAATCAAGTCCATTCTATCTTAGCACACGGTAAGCTTTGCTTCAGTAAACATGAGTGTAGATGTGTGCTGGACCAGTCCAAGTCATCTGTTGTTTTCATATGGATAATGGTGGAACTCCTCATTCAGTGTGTACAGTCCATACTCTCTTTTAAATCGACTCAAGAATTTTAGTATTTGTTTGTGTGAACTTTATAAAATAAAGTTCCACTAAACTTCAGCAGTCCAGAATGTCCATTTTTGTCTACTGTCCAATCTGGATTAAAGTTCAGCAGAAGAATGGACATTGTTGTCTACTTTCTGTTAGTTTGAGAATTGAACATATAGGTTGAGAGATTTCAATGAGCAATGTTTATTATTTCCCTTTATTTTGTAGTTATGGTGTGGGGTTTTTGCCTCCCGATTTGATGCTTGGGATTATTCATTCTTTGTGTTGTCTTGGGTGTGGTTAACACTTTAGATTGGAGTGTTCCATTGATTGGCTTCTGTAGTGAAGTTTTACAGAGATACTGCTCATATTTGGTTTTATTATGCAATATATCTTTATTCATCATTTATTATTGAAAGTTTACTGGATGTAGGAATAAGGGTCCCTTAAAGATTATATATAATGTGTCTCAGCCATTCTAGGTTTAGAATCTCTCTTGAGAGATTAGGAGTTAGGCTAAAGATCCTGAATTTATATGCAACTTAGTATTTTCAACTTGCAACTTTTAATATCCCTTCTTTGTTTAATATACTCTTCTTTACATTTAATGTTTTGATTTTGTGTGCTGAGCACAATTTCTTTTCAGTACACTTTAATTGTTGTTCTATATACGTTTTGTACTTTTATAGGCTACCCATTCTTCATTAGGTTAAGGATACATTCTTCTATTATTTTGCTGAAAATATTTTCTAGGATCTTGATGTGAGTTTTTTCTTCTTTTTCTATTTCTATTATTCATAAATTACTTTTTTCACTTTTTAGATTTTCTGGATCTTTTGTGCATGGCTATTTAACATTTCTGTTGACACAATTGCTATTTTCTTCTTCTTCTTCTTCTTCTTCTTCTTCTTCTTCTTCTTCTTCTTCTTCTTCTTCTTCTTCTCATCCTTCTCCTCCTGCTTCTTTTCTTTCTCCAACTCTTCCTTCTTCTTTTTCTTTCTCTTCATCCTACTCCTTCTCCTTTTTTTTCTTTTAAAAATAGTCACTTTACTTATATATTCATCTGGATTAAAGTTTTCCCTTCCTCTAATCCTGGCATCTCTTTCCCATCTCCACTTCTATCCTGTCTAAATTCACCCTCATATTAAACAAGGAGGGCTATAATGTATAATAAGAAAATAAAATAGCAAAAAGACAAAAGCAAACACATCTGAGTAGGAAAAAAAAGTAAAAGAGCCCAAGTTGGGAAATGATGCAGACTTGTTCATACATGCAGGAATCTCATAAAATATTAAACTTGAAACAATGGTATACACACAGAGGACATGTAGCTTTAAAAATAGAAAAAATATCTTCAGCAAATTAAAATGAGAACTATGATAAAAATAATTTAAATGAATGCCAGAATTCTAGGACATGAGAATCCAAACTTGCCAGTGAGGGAAATTTTTGGCTTTCTACCTTTTGGAATGTACTTTTAAATGTACAATTAAGAGTAGTCCCTTGGATAAAATGAGTGTCCCTTGGAGAAAACTACATTTTCATTTGCAAGCACTTATTAATTAGAGATAGGGCTAGGGACAGAACACTAAAGGCCTTGTACATGTTGCCTCAGTCTCTCACAGTTTATCTATTCTTCAGTCCTCTTAATTTATAGTGCTTTGGTCTTTGATATCCTCTATCCTTTCTGGCTCTTACACTCTTCTGGCTGAATTACTGAAGAGCCTGAAGGGCATATTCTGAGGTCTCTCACTGACTGTCTATTTTCTCTATGGGTTTTTGAATTTGTCTCCATCAGATGCAGGATGACATTTTTTGATGGCTGAACAAGATACTGGTCTATGAGTATAGCAGAATGGTGTCAATGGTCATTTTATTATTTTTAGTAGAATGTAGTATTTGCTTTTCCCCTAGAACCATGGGCTGTGTAATTTCTTTTTCTTGATCAATAATCCAGTGCCACGTGTGGATTGCATCATGTAAAGTGGACCTTAAGTCAAACTATAGATTGGTTATTTACTCCTACAACTCTTGCACTAATATGTCTTACAGGTAGAACATTGTTATAGTTCAAAAGTTTGGTAGCTAGGTTAGTGTTTATATTTCTCCTCTTGTAGTTGCAGAGTACTTCCCATATCAAAATTGCTAGAATGTAAGTGTGAAGGTTCTATGTAGGCACAAGCTCTATTTATCTATGTTCCATGTAAGTGTAAGTGTTGTCTCCAGCAAGAGTGCACTGCATTCAATTTGTGGAGACCATCCTATAGTCTTGACAAAAGCCTGTATTGTTTTGGCATTATGATCACACTACTTTGGCCAATACCTCAGTTAAATATAACCCATTACCAGTACTGGATGCTTAATTTAGTGACAAGAGATTTCCAGTTGGAACTTTCTTCTTGTGTGGTGATTTCATTTATATTGGCTTCTTCTATGTATATATTTTAGAAAGTTTCTATTGCATTAGGTTTCCACTGTATCAAACAAATGACCCTTAAGTTTACCTGTCTCTCCTCATGTTACCTTTTCATTGCCTTTTCCTTTCCCCGACCCCCTTCAATTCTATCTTTTTAGCCCACTTTCCATTTGTAACTTCCTATTTTATTTCCCTTTCCTAGGGAGAAATCTCTGCCTCTCCCTAACCCCAGTCCTTAATTGGTATGTTTCATCTGTGGCATTACGTTCAGTTGCTTGTATATCATACATCTTAAAACCAATATTTATGTATAAGAAAATTTATACCATATTTGTCTTTTGGAAGTCTAGGTTCTCTCACTCTCAGTTTCCTGAAAATGTGCATTTACCTTCAAGTATCATCATTTGATTTTTTTAAATGTCTAAGTAATCTTTGATTATGTAAATGCACTTGTACTATATATTCCTTTTATAATGAAGCTAGAAATACACACTGGAAAAAAGATAAAATGTTCACAAATGGTGCTGGCTAAACTGCATGTCTATATAGAGAAACAAAAAAGAGATCCCTGTTTTCTCTCAAAACTCATCTCCAAATGGATTAAAACCTCAGGAAATTTTATATACAGTTAAAGTTTTGGAAGAGAAAGTGAGTAATAGCCTTGAACTCATTCACTCAGATAAAGACTCTCTGAACAGCATAGCATTTTCTTGTCTTGAGATTCTCTCTTCCATGTTTTGGACTGTGTAGTTGAAGCTTAACTCTGGAGGGTTTGTTTTTTTTTTTTTTTTTTTTTACTTCCTCATTTTTTCATTTCTAGTTTTATCTAGTTTGCAATTTTAGTGTGTCTTTTTCTACTATGATATCTTGAACTGTTTTCATCATTTTATTCCACTCTGTTTTCACAGGCATCACTAAGGTTTTATCCATATCCACTGTAATGTTATTGAGCATACTTATGTTTTGAAGTCCTTGTCTTTTACTTTGATTCTATTGCATATCACAGAGTCTATTGTAGTAGGGCTCCTAAGGTTTGTTGAAGACATATTATCTTCAGTGTTAATAATTTTGGTTTTGCACTGGTATGTAGGTATCATGGTTTGGGAAGATTGTGGTTCTAGGTGTTGATATTTGGAGTTGACTTTGGTAAGTTTGTGGTGTTTCATTTCTTGGTTTCTGTTGCCTGCTTTGGATCTTAGGAAAGTGTGTTGGCTATCGGTTGCCTTGTTGGGAGTATTTCTAAGACCCTAATAGGTGTGGCTACTGTGAATCCTATGAGGCACTTGTTTCTAGATTCTTGGGATGATACTAAGGAATTAATGATACTAAGGATGATACTAAGGAGTTGTCAAAAGAGGGAGATTAAGATATTAAGGAAATACTCAGGTAGGAACAATCTGGGTCCACCACAAGGTATGGCAGAGTTCATGTTATTCAGAGGTAGGGTGGAAGGCCACATCCCTGAAAATGGTGTGTTGCAGTGCTGTGCATGAGATTAAAGAGATTGGACTGGACTACAGAATAGACAATAAGAATCATTCACTTGTGTCCAGCTTTATTATGTCTACCCAAATCCCAGGTAGAGAGTGCTTTTACTTACTGGTCATTAACACAAATGAATGGGATTGAGCTAGAAGAGTGGAATGAAGAAATCCTCAGAAGGGAGGAACTCTTTATTCAATGAAGCATTTGGCACAGTGTCTAGGGAATGGGTATATAGTTATTAGAGAGTTCCATGGAAATGGTCTATTACAGAGTTGGAAATGAGACAAGGAATCTGCAGTGGAGGCCAGGAAGGAAAGTACAGCTGGCCTAGCAGGTATCTTTATGGTGTTATCAGAGGATGCCTAGGTAGAGTTTTTTCAGATATTGGTGGTTGACACAAAGGAATGGAAATGGACTAGAGGAGAGTCTGATAGTCAACAGGAAGAGAGAATTACAAGTGATTCTCTGTGTAAAAAGTAAACATGAACACTCCAAGATAGAGTTGAAAGGAAAATCTTTATTACAGATATAAAGAAGAGTAAAGCTATAGGCATCTGGAAGAGTTTAGAGCAGGGAGAGAATGAAGTAGACTAAACAAGATTATTAGGCTGAATTTGATCAGGTGATAAAAACATGACAAGGAGAGAAAGAGAGAGAGAAAGAGAAGACAGAGTGAGAAGCAACAGGAGAAAGGACTAAGAGAGAAGGTGCTAAGAGGACCAATAGAGACCCATGGGGTGCAAAATCAAAATGGCAACCTAAATAGGATTGAGAAACTGAGGAGAGAGATAAGCCCATGAACTGGAGATATTTATTTTAGGGGGAGAGGTGAGAAGATCTGATAAGAACAAAGAGGTCAGCATGGACTTTGTAACAGATGCTTGAAATTCTGAGAGCTTGGAAGCAAAAATGTGCTTTTTATGCTAATATGTACCACAATTTAGTCATTTGTATCAGGTTCTTTTGGACCTGACACGCGGGGTCCCCATGGACAAAAATCAGAGAGGTACTAGTGACCCTTGCATAAAGATAATAATTTCTAATTGTTTTGCTTTCTGTCTCTTTGTTATGGAACTAGGTCCATTAATGCTGCATTATTACTGAAAGATATGTACTGCTTCTTTATATTTTGTTGCTTTTTGACTTGATACCAGTTTTTAGAGAAATATAAATTAAAATATTTTTCTATTAAACCACACTCACCTAGAGCCATTTAATTTCACTTTAAATACAAAATATATGTCAAAAAGTGTAAAGGTATTTCTATCTACCCTTTCTTTCATAAGACTCCCTACACTCTGCTCAAAGTTTGGCTATGTGTCTCAGCATCTGCTTTGATACCCTCTAGGATAGAGTCTTTCAGAGGTCCTCTGTGATAAGATCCTGTCCTGTGCCCTGTTTTCTCCCTCTTCTGATGACCGTCCTCTTTCCCTTTCTGAATAAGAATTGAGCATCTTACCAAGAGTCTTCCTTCATGATTAGCTTCTTTAGATGTACAAATTTTAGTATGTTTATCCTATATTATATGTCTATTATCAACTTATGAGTGAGTATATACCTGTGTTTCTTTATGCTTCTGGGATACTTCACTCAGTAAATCAATCTGGTGCTTTTTCAGACAATTAAGAATAGTGCTACTGCAAGATCCAGCTATACCAGTCCTAGGCATATATCCAAAATATGCTCAAGTATACAAGGAATTTTGCTCAACTATGTTTGTAGCAGCTTTATTTGTAATAGCCCGAAGCTGGAAACAACCCAGATGTTCCTCATTTGGGGAATGGATACAGAAATTGTGGTATACTTACACAATGGAATACTACTCACCAATTTAAAACAAGAAAATCATGAAATTTTCAGGCAAATGGTGGGAACTAGAAAAGATCATCCTGAATGAGGTATCCCAGAAGCAGAAAGACATGCAGGGTATATGATCACTCATAAATAAATTAAGAAAAAAGGAAAAAAAAGAGCAAAGGTTTAAAAAAATATAATCCATAGGCTCATTCATTCCAATGCTTTGTCACTAGGGAGAGGCCCTGCTTGACAAGGGTAGTTAGTGTAGCCTTATTGTAGCTGGTGTGACCTTGTTGAAAAAAGTGTGTCACTGGAGTTCTACTCCCTGGTTTTATAAGCCCATGGCAGAGCCTTTCTCTCCCTGTTCTCCATCCTCTCTCCTTCCTTCTCCAACCTCTCTTTATTTTTCACCTGTGCATCCAGATTAGACCTGTCAGCAACTTCCTAGCACCATACCTGCCTGTATGCTACCATACTTCCTGACATGATGACAGTGAATTGTCTCAATTTTTAAGCCATCCTTAATTAAATGTTTTCCTTTAACAGAGTTGCCATAGTCACAGTGTCACCAAACAGCAATAGAACACTGATTGAGACAAGAGCAATACACTAAATTGCCTCTTCCTTTTTAGTAAATCAGTTGACGCTATTTTATCCTTTATTTTTTCTGATATAATTTCCATTCAAAGTTGACAGCTGCAGATATACAAATATACAAAGAAATGCAATTGATAATAATTTTTTTTTCAGATTAAAATATAATTGATTCATTTTTACCTGTCCATTTCTCCCTCCAAACTCTCCTGAGTATCCCTGGCTGCTCTTTTGAAAATACATTACCTTTGTTCTGATTAACTACTGTTACATATATATGTTTTTATATACTCACACACACATGCATAAGTACAACCTGCTCATTCTCTATATTATTTCAAATTGTGTTTACATGGCTGATTATTTAGTATTGAGTAATCAATTGGCATGTTCTTCCAAGGGAAAAGACTTTTTACCTCTCTAATAATGTCTTTGTAGTCTGTAGTTCTTTTATTATATTTTGGGGCCTTGAGGGCTTTTCCCCATGTAAGTTAGCATGTGTACTGGTGTCATCCCCACCTAACTCATGTATGAGCAGACATGCTGGTAAGATTTTATGAGTATAGTATTGCTGGGATGCCACTGACTGACCCAGTCGGGTCCCATAATCGCAGGAGAATTAGGGTTTTGGATATTCAGGAAGGTATGGGTTCAGCGGATGCAGACAGAGACAACACCAAGATGTCTTTTGAATCTGCTGCGAATTACTGAAGTCAAGCTAACAAATATAGTGATTACATAAAGAAGCACCTTGAAGTTGACATATTTTCCAGATCATTTAGACTTTTACCAACAATACAAAGTATACATTTTAACTGAAAGTGCAACCAGATATAAAGCAGTGTCTACAAAAAATCTTGGCCTAAAAGTTTTTAATCAAAGCAAATAAGGGACATAAAACTTTAACCCTCTGGCTATTTACACAGTTTTATTGCTACTAATTAGTGAGGGGAAGGCCAGGGACTATTATGGACCTCTGAGCCAAGTCAGCTAAAGATTTACAATCCTCCTTAGAGATAAGACACTAGAACTAGCCTGTCCATGAAACTCATAGTATAATATAAAACCTTCTGACCTCCTATGTTTACCTATCTTCTTTTTGCCTCATCATAAACACCTGTATAAAGCTCTTACTCTTTTATTACCTACAATGTTTGGATTTTCCACAAGCAATTCCTGATGCTGAATCTGATTTATTACCTCTTCTAAAATTTTATTTTCCTTCCACTCTTTTTTGCTAAAGCTTTTAGTAATCGATCAGAAATGTGTTTCCTTGAATAGTTAATTGTGATATTCCAAGAAACATAGAGAAACAGCAAAAAGCTCATTAATCCAACCCCCCAACCGAGGAAGGATAGGAATCTCGGAGTATGTCTTTTTGGCTCAGGTGGTCAGGGGCGAGCACTTTGCCAGGGACCTCCGGGGAGCCTATTCCCAAGGGAAACGTATCCCCCGCCTACCAGCACAATCAGTGTTATGCTACACAGAAGACACTGGAGTGGATGTGGCACTGGGGGATACAATCTCATGACAAAATACCATTACATTGTTTCTTAGAATGTTATCATCCCTCTCTTGCAATGATCCCTGAGTCTTGTGTTCAGGAGATTTAGATGTGTATTCTAGGGACAAAGCTACACAACTCTTCATTAGGTTAAGTATTAAACTTATCTGTGGTATAAAGACAATCATGTTGATCTTTTAAGTGGTTCATAGTTGCGAAGATTATAGGGTACCAAATATGAAAATATAGTCCTGTGTTTTCTTGAAAATGAACAGCAGGAAGAACACTTTAGAGATCCCTCTTTGATCCACGCTTTTTTTGGATTTCAGATGTTTATTTTCTTTATTTTTACTGAAAGTAAATGTTTTTCTTGTACAATAAATACATCCAGATTGCACTTTTGCCTCTCTCCACTTTTCCCATAGTCTTCCACCAAAGTCAAACATTACCTGAGTGCGGAATGAGGACTGAAATAAAGCAAGACCTCAAGAGGTCAGCTTGAGAGGGCTCTCAGTGAAAACTGTAGCCTCCTGGTTTACTTCACACCTCATTTTTATAGTCAGAGCAAAATATATCAATACAAGGAAGGGGTTCAAACTCGTTTTCTTAGACCATATCTCTGTATAGCAGAAATAGTGCAAGATCACACAAACAAGATAAAGTAGCTTGGCAAAACATCCTGTTATTGGCAAGGTAAAGGCTAGGAAGGAAACATGTTTTGCACTGTTTGCCAAACAAGCAGCTCTCCATAACCTCCCTTCTACCCTAGATCCACTTCTCTTTCATTTCCTCTTTAGAAAAGAACAGGCCTATAAGATTCTGTCAGTTAAACAGGAAAAAGAAGATACAACCAAATAAGGCAAAGCCTTCATATATAGTCCCAAATGTACTCATATTTGGAGCTAGGAACCTCAAAGGTAGAGAATATACAGGTTTGTATTTCTGCATCTGTGTTACCTCACTAAGCAAAATACTTTTTCTATTTTTATCAATTTATCTTTAATTTTCATATTTAAAAAAAAGCAACTGAATGGTATTTCTTTTCTTTCTGTTTTTTTTTGTTGTTGTTGTTGTAATCGTAATGTAATTACATCATTTTTGCCTGCTGCTATTGAATTTTAACTCCTAAAATTTGCTTTCAGAATAGTACTCTTACATTTTTATCAACTCTATCCCTTTTGATCACAGTTTGACAGATCTACTTACATTTTAAGTATTATGTCCTAATCATTGTTTAAGAGTTGTCCTAGGAAAAATGAAAATAGAACCATATTTATCACCCTGCACAAAACTACAGTCCAAGTGGATCAAAGAACTCAACATAAAACCAGATACACTAAATTGGTTAGAAGAAAAATTGGGGAAGAGCCTTGAACTCGTTGGTACAGGAGACAATTTCCTGAACATAACACCAACAGCACAGGCTCTAAGAGCAACAATCAATAAAGGGGACCTCATCAAACTGAAAAGCTTCTGTAAAGCAAAGGACTCCATCATCAAAACAAAACAAATGCCTACAGATTGGGAAAGAATCTTCACTAACCCTCTATCTGACAGAGGGCTAATATCCAGTATATATAAAGAACTAAAGAAGTTGAAATGTACCAAATCAAGTAATCCAATTATAAAATGGGGAACAGAGCTAAACAGAAAATTCTTGATAAAGGAATATTGAATGGCAGAGAAACACTTAAATAAATGCTCAATGTCATTAGCCATCAGGGAAATGCAAATCAAAACAAACTTGAGATTTCACTTTACACTCATCAGAATGGCTAAGATCAAAATCTCAAGAGATAACGCATGCTGGAGAGGCTGTGGAGAAAGGGGAACCCTCCTCTACTGCTGGTGGGAATGGAAACTTGTACAACCACTCTGGAAAGCAATCTGGCGCTTTCTCAGACAACTAGGAATAGTGCTTCCTCAAGATCCAGCTATACCACTCCTAGGCATATATCCAAAAGAGGCTCAAGTACACAATAAGAACATTTGCTCAACCATGTATGTATCAGCTTTATTTGTAATAGCCAGAACCTGGAAACAACCCAGATGCCTCTCAACTGAAGAATGGATACAGAAAGTACGGTACATTTACACAATGGAACAATATTCAGCAATGAGAAACAAGGAAATCAAGAAATTTGCAGGTAAATGGTGGGACTTTGAAAGGATCATCCTGAGTGAGCTATCCCAGAAGCAGAAAGACACACCGGGTATATACTCACTCATATAGATATATAATATAGGATAAGCCTACTAAAAGCTGTCCACCTAACGAAACTAATCTACAGGGAAGACTCTGGCTGAAATGCTCAATCCCCATCCCAAAAGGCAAAGAGGATGGACCTCAGAAAAAGAAGAAAACATGAAACAAGTTAGGAGCCTCCCATAGAGGGCCTCTGAAAGTCTCTGCCCTGCAGACTATCAAAGCAGATGCTGAGACTTATGGCCAACTGTTGTGCAGTGTGCATGGGATCTTAAGTAAGAAGTGGGATCTGAAGAGGACAGGAACTCTACAAGGAGAGCAACAGAACCAGAAATTTGAACACAGGGTTCTTCCCAGAGACTCATACTCCAACCAAGTACCATGCATGGAGATAACCTAGAACCCCTCCACAGATGTAGGCCATAACAGTTTAGTGTCCAAGTAGGTTACATAGTAATGAGAAGAGGGGCTGCCTCTGACATAATCTGATTGGCCTGCTCTTTGATCACCTCCCCCTGAAGGGGGAGAAGCCTTACCAGGCCACAGAAGATGAAGATGACAATGCAGCCACTCCTGATGTGATCTGATAGACTAAGATCAAACAGAAGGAGAGGTGGACCTCCCCTATTAGTGAACTTGAGGAGGGGCATTCGTGAAGAAGGAGGAGAGTGGGTGGGATTAGGAGGGGAGTAAGGAGGGGCTTATGGGGGATACAAAGTGAATAAAGTGTAATTAATAAAAAAATAAAAAATAATAACGTATAGTTTGCAAGTACTTGTGGCAACTACCTAGTGAGTGACAAGCCTGTCTAGGCAACAGAGATCCTGTCTCAAAAGAAAGGAAGGAATGAGGGAAGGAGGGAAGGAAGGAGGGAAGGAAGGAGGGATAGGAGGAAAGAAGGAAAGAAGGAAAGAAGGAAGGAAGGAAGGAAGGAAGAAAGAAAGAAAGAAAGAAAGAAAGAAAGAAAGAAAGAAAGAAAGAAAGAAAGAAAGAAAGAGAAAGAAAGCAAAGCAAAGAAAGTAAAATGCCAGACCACACTAGTACATGGAGCTGGTCTTTTTAAGTTTTAATAAAATAGATTCAAAGTTTTCCAAGTATATATTCATATTTATCACAATGACATTTCTCACATGGGGGTGTTTATTTGACTAACTTCAATTCTTATCATTTCTTCTACCAATATTCTGCAATTTGGTTAATAAAACAATAATCAACTAAGAAAAGGCAGAGTTAAAAATGTTCCTATATGCCAGGCAGTGGTGGCATAAGAGGCAGCACTCAAGAGGCAGAAACAGGTAGATCTCTGAGTTTGAGACCAGTCTCAATTTACAGAAGAAGTTCCAGGATAGTCAGGGCTACATGGAGAAACCCTGTCTTGGGGAACAAACAAACAACAATAAAATGTAGCTGATGGCAGCTCAGTATCCAAGTGGGTTCCCTAGTAAGGGGAAAAGTGACTGTCTTTGACATGAACTCAGTGGCTGGCTCTTTGACCAACACCTTGAGGGAGGAGCAGCCTTGCTAGGACACAGAGGACAATGCAGCCAGTCCTAATGAGAGCTGATAAGCTAGGGTTGGATGGAAGTGGAGGTGGGCTTCGCCTATTGGTGGACTTGGAGAGGGCCATGGAAAATGAGGGATGGAGGTTGGGATTGTGAGGGAATGAGGGAGGGTGATAAGCTGGGATGCAAAGTGAATAAAATGCAATTAATGTAAAAAAACTATAAATTTAATTAAAAAACCAAAGAGAAAAAAAAAAAACCTGTATAAAATGTACTCAAAAGAGTACATTATTCACTAGAGTAAACTTGCAGTTCATGATTTACATTTCAATGATGGAGTTAAATACTCACAAGAAAAAATAAGAGGCCACTGGGAGGAGGGAGACTTTACTGTCTCCTCTTTTCTGTACATTGCATATTAATAAATCATCTGTACATTCAACCACAAAGTTCTTCAATAACTGCTTTTCTCAGTGGCCTCAATTGGCTACACATGACAATGAGAAACATTCTTTCACTGTCTATGACCTTGGATCCTGATAACCCCATCCTGTCACCTTGTACCTGTTTTGTCACCATGAAACTAAAAAGTCAGATTTACAGTGACTTAAACATATAATGTTATTATTTATCATGTTAAAAACAAACAAAAACACAAAGCGGCTATCTAGATATGCTAAAGCAACCCTATTGTCAGTCATTAGCTATCAAAGTTCCTTCTAGCTCTTTGCTCTATTATTCCTACCCAAGATGACTGCTAGATCTCTAGTCCTTTGCTTGCTTGCTTGTTTGGTTTGGGTTTCTCTGTGTAGTTTTCCTGGCTGTCCTGAAACTAGATCTATAAATCAGGCTGACCTTTAATGCAGAGATCCAAATGCCTCTACCTCACCTCCCAAACTCTAGGATTAAAGGCCTGAGCCACCACCATCCAGCTGATCTTCAGTCTCAGGTAAAGAATAGCTGGGAATACACACCATCACCTCCTTAGAACACTTTTGAAACACTATAGTCATCATTCCATTTCTATTCCACTAATCCAGATATAGTCACATGATTATATCTGTTAAAAATTTAAAGAGAGCTGGGGATGCGTCAGTGATTAAAAGTATTGAGAAAGGGGAGGGGAAGAGATGGGAGAGGAAGGGAGTAATGGGAAAGGAAGGGACAGAAATGAGTATATCTTAGTGGTAGAGTATATGCTTAGCATGAGTGCGGACCTGAGTGCAATACTCAGCACTGACAGGAAAGGGGAGCAGTGCAAGGGTACAATTACACAACATTGGTTGATCTCAGTGTATGAAACTAAGTGGAAAATAAGCCAAACATTAAAAAAAACCTGTCTGATTTTATTTATATGCAACTCTACAAACAACAAAATCATACAGACAGAAAGCAGATCTGCAACCAGAGGGTAAGGAGAAAACAGACTTCAAAAGAGTACACGAGGACTTTTGTTTTGTTTTTCAAGACAGGACTTCTCTGTATAGCCTTGCCAATCATCTCTTTCTAAAACAGGCTGGTCTCAAACTCACATAGATTCAAATGCCTCTGCCTCCCTGAGTGCTGGGATTACAGGCATGCACCACCATGTCCAGCTTTATTAGAGGACTTTTTATGGGCAAGTAAGTGTTCTATATCTTGATTGTGGTAGTGATTATACTAGTGTATATAATTCCTTAAAACCACTGAACTGTTTTCCTAATTTTTCACACCTAAATTATGCTTGAATAAACTACATAAATTACACAAAAATATGACAAAAAGTATACATTTACTACTTCAGAATATAATTTATGCAACATTCAGAATTTCATTTAAAAAACAAAACAAAGAAATCTTCCCTTTATTCAGTGTGGAAGAAAGGTAGTCACATTAGCCACAGGATAGAGGTGGGAACTACAAAATCTCCAGCAAGCTTTGGGAAAGGGAAGAAGAGTCCATGTGGTCAGAGAATGGCCAAAGCCAAACACATTTTATCAGAGACTGTGGGTCAAATCTGGAGGAACAAACTGGCCTGGAGCATTATGATACAAAGGGAGTGAGAGGGAAGATGCCTAAGTGGGAGGTCAGAGGATGAGCAGAATGGGAAGTGTGTCCACAGAAACCATCTTAACCCCAAGCACATCAGACCACAAGCAAGTTGGGGAACCCTGTGTGGTGGCATCATAACATGGGTTCTTAGTTCCAACAGGGCTGGAAGTAAGGGAGGAGGATATGAAATGAAGAAATAGCCTCAGTAGGGAGAGAAAACAAGTCATTATAAAGAACAGCAAAAAATAAACAAGATGTGTGTGTGTGTGTGTGTTGTGTGTGTGTGTGTGTGTGTGTGTGCATGTGTGCAAAGCCTGATTTCTCAATGTTTGAGAAGACCATTACAACATCAAAAATGCAAATGCTAGATTTCTGGGCTGAAGTTAGAAGTACTGAAATAGTTCACAGTTTTCAATGTTCAGAGACAGAAATATATGTGAAAATATGGATAAATATATCCTCTAGCTCCACATGAAGAGAACTTGGGGATACTTGTAACCCAACAGTAATAATGATGCTAGTGATAAGAAATTAGCCTCTACTGGGAGAAAGCAGGGATCCCTAGAGGAATAGTTGATTACAGTGCTGCACTCGGCCTATTGTGTAAGCGGCCCTATGTCAGAGGATTAACACAACAAAGGAGAAGAAATGGGTGTGCATGTGTGCCAGAAATACCTTAGATCAAAAAGTAACTATGCTCAAAGAATGATGGAAATGGGACATGTTAAAAAAGACACAGAAGGGACTAGAGAGATTGCTCTGAGGTTAAAGGTCCTGAGTTTAATTCCCAGTAATCACATGGTGGCTTACAACCATCTATAATGAGATCTGCTACTCTTTTCAGGCCTGCAGGCATACATGCAGGCAGAACCCTGTATAAATAATAAAAATTCCTTTTTAATAATTATTTTTATTAATTACAATTTATTCATTTTGTATCCCCCCTGTAGCTCACTCTCTTCTCCCTTCTCAACCACACCCTCTCTCCCTCTTCCCCACCCATGCCCCACCCTCAGTCTACTGATAAGAGAGATCCTCCTCCCCTTCCCTCTGACCCTAGTCTATCAATTCTTATCAGGAGTGGCTTCATTGTTTTCCTCTGTGGCTTGGGAAATCTTCTTGCTCCTCGGGATGAGTTGATCAAAGAGCAGGTCAGTCAGTTCCTGTCAGAGACAATCCCTGTCCCCATTACTATGGAACCCACTTGGACACTGAACTGCCATGGGCTACCTCCATGCAGGGGTTCCAGGCCATCTCTATGTGTGGTCCTTGGCTGGAGTATCAGTCTCAGAAAACACCCCTCTTTCCAGACTTTTTGGATCTGTTGCTCTCATTGTGGAGCTCCTGTTCTCTCCAGGTCTTACTATCCCTCACTTCTTTCATAAGATTCCCTGCACTCTGCCCAAAGTTTGGGTATGAGTCTCAGCATCTGCCTTGATACCCTGTAGGGTAGAGCCTTTCAGAGCCCCTCTGTGGTAGGCTTCTGTCCTGTTGCCTGTTTTCTCCCTCCTCCAATATCCATCCTCTTTGCCTTTCTGAATAGAGACTGAACATTTTAGCCAGAGTCCTCCTTCTTGATAAGCTTCCTTAGGTATATAGATTTTATCCTATATTTTTATATGTCCTATATAAACATATATCCTATATGTTTATCCTATATTATATGACTAATATCCACTTTTGAGTATATACCCAGTGTCTCTTTCTGCTTCTGAGAATACTCACTCAGTATGATCTTTTCGAGTAGACACAGAAGCTGGATATTTGAGCTCTTGGTCAAATGACAAAACAATTTAAACATCAAAATGAATGGTTAGAATATCTATGTCCTCCCCAAATCCCTATTTTGAAGTCCTAAGACACAAAGTAACAGAACTGCATGATATCTTTGGGAAGTACTCAGGTCTTGGGGGTGAAGTCCTTATAAATAGATAAATAGATTCATAACCTATAAAATCATGTGTCCCTTTAGGCCACTTAGATTAAAGTGAAAACAGGACTGTAGACAAGTATGCCCCCAAGTAGACTTCATATTGTAACATTAGACTTTCCACAGTTGACAACTGTGAAAAATAAAGTCTTTGTTTATAAATCATTTATCATAGAAACCCCCACAGCTAAAACAAAACAATAACAGTACAGTCCACTACAGAAGGCACATAAATCCATATTGATGTAAGTGTATGGCAAATGCATTAACATTCTGATGAGGACCAAGACAGTGTCATGGGAGTCCAGGGTATTAAATCTGTAGTAGAAAAGCCTGACAGACACTGATTACAAGTAATTAAAGTATGTAACATCTGACAGGACACAATGTGTTACACTGGTGTGAAAACCTTGTCCAAGTTTATATATTTATCCATGACAACACAGAGAGCTGAGAGAGAGTCTACAAAAATAACTAACCTGGGATATTAGCCATATAGTACAGGATAACCATGGTACAACCCACAGACCCAAATAAACTAAGTAACATGGAGGGTTGAAGAGAGGATCCTTGAATCCCACTAAGAAGGGGAAATAAAATAGATATCACAGACATGGGAAGTGGAGGGAGAGAGGAAGTGGGTGGGAGAAGGGGGGTGAAGAGAGGAACAGGAGAGGGGATCAGGTTTGGGTAAAGGGGGCAGGGGGTGAGATGGCTGGAGGGGGGGAATGGTGTTGGGGCATCTCTGAGACCAGAGGAAAACCTGGAATTTTGGAGGCACCTGGGAAGATATGGGGGTGACCCTGGCTGAGACTCCTAACAGCAGGGATATTAAGACTGAAGTAGATACATCCTGTAGCCAGAGTATGGAGGGGGACACCAACCAATGCACAAAACCTTAGATGCAAATTTGTACCCCTACAAGATTTGCAGGGATAAATGATGGAACAGAAATTGAGGAAATGGCCAACCAAGGACTGGCACAACTTGAGACCCAACCCATGGGAGAGACCCAACTTCTGAGACTATTAATACTACTCTGCTATACTTGTAGACAGGAGACCAGCATTATCTGTCATCTGAGAGGCTTCATCCAGCAGATAATAAAAGCAGATGCAGAGACCCACAGCTATATAATTCGGCAGAACTCAGGGAGTCTTGTGAAAAAGTCAGAGGAAGGATTTAGGATTTGGAGGGTAGGACATCACAAGAACTACACAGCCTGCTCCCTGGGACAGTGGGGCCTCATAGAGACTGAACCATCAACAAAATAACATGCCTGGACAGATCCTAGGTCCCCTACACATATGAAACTGATGGGCTGCTTGTCCTCAAGTGGGTCTCCTAACAACAAAAGCAAGGACTGTCTCTACCTTGGACTCTGTTGACCCCTTCTGGATTCCATTTCCCTAGCAGGGCTGCCTTGTCTTGCCTCAGTGAAAGAGAAGGTACTTAAACCTGATGTAACATGATGTGCCAGGGCAGATTGTTTAGGGAGAGTATGTGGGAAAGTGGGTGAAAGGGTAGGACTGGGAAAAGAACAGG